>JADNYV010000661.1:0-18487 GCA_015501055.1 Mucidula mucida | reverse complement strand
CGTCATTGTCTTATGTCCCAATTATTAACTCGCCTTCCTGCCTGAGTGAAGATGTATGGTATGGACGACGAAGCTCCAGCGCGTGTGTGAGGAGAGGCGTTATGAGACTAGTCACCTCACCGGCAGTGGTACACATTGAACTGTGGCCGGTTCACATTTATGATTTTTCTCTGAGTCTGCTGAAATGAGTGTGACTGTCACCCCTCGTCCGTGCGTGAGGAATATACAACATTATGTACCGGCAATCAAGGGTGGTTGGTTGGTCTTCATCTTCCATGACCACGACACTGAAGCGAGGTCATGAACCTCAACCCCCCGCCTTATGGACCCATGGTGTAGCATCTCCCAGACTAAGTATCCCCCGGAAAACTTCTCAACACTCACATTGACGAGAATCTTGTTTTGAGCGCGTTGTGCTACATCATCCTCTGCTAACAGCGCTAGCAAACGTTGTCATGCAAAACTTGGTGGTTTTTCTAAACGCCACCTAATACCAGATGACTTCTTTGGGCGGCCCCAGGACTAGTATCAGAGTTCGGACGATGTAAACTCGGCGGAGCCTATTGCCATGACACACCAACTGGGTGCTGGTTTTGTGGGCTCACAACTCGCGTCTAGCATATATATACACCCCGAGCAGCCGAAATCTTTACCCACTTGGATGGGATATTCTCAATTGGATACTTGTGACCAAAACTCATTCAACGCCTTCCTTGTTGAACATGTCTTCTTCGCTTCGCCAACTATCGCGCGATGGAGCCTCGCTACTTACACGGTTTCATCCAGAAATGCGACCTAAAATGCTGGATATCGGAAAGAATATCCTCACTGCGCTACTGCCATGTTCTTTTGTCCAGCTGCGCATGAACTGCTTCAAAAATGGACCGTGTCGCAGAGACACAGGAATTTCCTTGAACCGCTAATTCAACAACAGCCAATCCGTCTTCGACGCCAAAGGTGCCACGACCTCCTGATAACCCTCACCCATTATGGACTCTTCCTAAGCTTGATGCCGCCCCGTCTTGCGATGACCACATCCGACGTAGTTCACGTACCGATTCTCCCGTCGTGGACTACTGCTCGCCTGGTCGTGTCAAGCCCTTTGGGAAGGAAAAGTGGCGTGACAACCCTGCTCAATACATTCAAAGAGTGAGTTGACTTCAGCTCGTATACTTTGGTTACATTTTGTTGCAGACGTGGGCAATCACAGTAAGAGCTGACACATCGGTCATTGTCTTCAACTGTGGGAACTATCTACATATAGGAATTCGACATCGCGAGACGCAAACACTGATCTTGTCTGATTTACTCGATGTGTGTCATGCCCAGAACCCTGAGTCGAGAGTTCAAGACCAGCGTGAGATAACTAGTGGGAGGGTAGTAGGCCACCCTGCGCTTTTGCCCGGGTTGCAGAAGAATCGAAGGTGTTGGAGAGTTATATAGCCCAAATCGAATGTAGATGGCGATCGCAACGTGTCGAGAGAACGAGGTTTCGAGATTCTGCAAAACAGTTAGTGATACACTCGTTAGAGAAACAGACAAGGAGAACATTCATCTGCGTAGCTGTGCCTGAAGAAAGAGCAACGACCTTCATGGGTTAGGTCAGTTAGCAGAAGGTGATTAGTCAAAAAGTGGCGAGCCTTATCATGGTCTACTGATTTAGCTGTTTTTCCACCGGACGACTGTGAAGGCATTACTCGATGTATGGTATGGACTAAAGGTTTCGTCTCACCTTTTTACGGTTCGTGGTTGTTTCCCTTGCTGTTTTGACGTACCAGTCGTTGCGCGAGTTCGCTGAAGATGATCAGGATTTCTTCACGTCAAATGATTGTAGCACATACCTTACCACCAGATTTGGCCCGCACTGTGCGCTTTGATTTTTTGTTGGAACCTTCTTTGAGATCTGGAGATGCACGCTTGAGACCAGGAGTAAGTAGAGGAACGAGCTGCAACGCTAGACTGAGCTGATAGTGTTCCATCAAATCCTGTGCAATAGCAATGTGCATACCAGCCCAAATCTTCCCATACTCGGAACAGGTGCAACGGGTGATGTATTCGCGGCCACCATTCCGAATGTTAAGCACGGACCGATAGTTGTGAAGCTAGCGACAACTTTCAGTCGCTTATGTCGACTACGACACGAGTGCTCTGTTTACGCTTACTTAAAAAGCGCCAATGTCAAGTGTATTCCACGGGTGTACGGTTTCTATCAGGATGCTCACCGTTGCGCTGGTGCACTGATTTTGAGCAATGATGGTGGCCCACTTGGTGGGCGCCGAGCTAAACTCACGGCTGATGAAAAGTATAGAATCTGATTTCATTGAATAACCACCCTCTGATCACTTCACAGAACCCGTATCCGAGCTGCGGTGTCCTCCATTCACGCGGCGGGCGTCTTACACCGCGATCTGAGAACATGGAACATCCTGGTCAATGATGCGGGCGGCATTTCCATTATCGACTTTGACAGGGGAACACTGATGCGCAAGACAAGGACATCCAAGTCGAATGGGAGCGGTTGGAAAAATTGCTGAAGGGCAAGCATGTTGAGAATGGGGAAATCATCGGGAAAGATGGAATGCCTGCGAATATTGGCGATCTTGTGAACGATAACCCGGACGCCTAAAAACTCGATTTTGTAGGTAGCCCTGACAATTTTGCATTGGTCCTAATGGTATCATTGGTTTCTATCTGTGCACAAACGACACGCGGGTTCCAAATTGGGTAACTCTGGCTGGCATTTCATTGTTTGATCATCTGATCATTTGAACGTATCCTAAGGCAGCCTACCGCATTGTATAGAAAGAAGGACTGATAAATAATCCTACTTGCATTCTAATGTGCGCTCATGACATATCTACTAGATGACATACGTAGAAGAAAGATATATATGTGTGAGCGAAAACAGTCTCGGGGAATCTGCCAAAGCCTAAGCCCAACCGCCTCTCTGCCTCTTCTTCTTACAAACTTGGGTCTCCTCCGTCGGGGACGATGTCCCATTCGAGGTAGAGTCCGAGTCCTCATCTTCGTCTGGCCGAACAGGAGGTACATAGTCCTCATTGTCCTCCAACGTCCGAGGCCTCTTGTGCGCAGCCTGTCTTGCCTGCTGAGCTCGGTGCTGTGCCTCCCGCAGACTGTCGCTGAGCGGCCGCGCTTCATCACTTTTGTCCTTCATCTGATCGTGCGCGTCCATAAGGTAAATGTGGATGGCTTTATAAAACTTGTGCAGGAACGCTTTGCGGTCCCAGTGCGTCGCCTGTGGCGACTCTACAAGAAGTGGCTGTGATGCTTCCACGATCCGATAACACGTGGACAGAGTTTTAAAGGATTGTAAGGCTTTGGGTAGCTTAGAATCTACGCCATACACCTTCGTGAGAGCGTCGACGATTTCGCCATACGCAGACTGCATGTCGGTTGCGCAATTTTGCATCAAGACTAGACGCTGAGCCGAGACATCCAGCGAGAAATTGAACAGCATGTGATTGAGGCGTAATATAGCAGTTTTGTGCTGTTCAATCTGCACCGGGGTGAAAGTTCTAGGGAGGGTATCCAGTAAGAACCATAGGTAGATCCAGAGAACGGACTCGAGGTCATGGAGAAAGTTGAACTTAAACCATGGAAGAGGCGTGGGAGGCGTAGGAGGCGGTGACTCCCCAGGGAAGAAGTCCGTTGTAGGGGGTTGAGGTCTAAACAAATGGCCCCCGAACTGATATTCCACCGCCATAAATCCGGGTGTGCCCTAACACGCTCCGTGAGTGACGTCAAAATTCATGGCAGGAGAACTTACCGTGAGCGGGGCGGCGCCATGGCCCGGGGCAGCATACGGGCGGGCGTATTCGAGGTCGGAGATCTTTGTTTGACCATTGAAAATGAGGCAATTTCCGGGGCTGATATCGCGATGGACAAATCCGGCTAAGCGCATGTATTCTAGGCCTGCGAACAAGTTCCGTTAGTTTTCTGGACAACGATAAGATGGTCAGACAGTACCGTAGACGAGCTGTGCAACTCCCTTCGTAAAGTCGGCGTAGGAGAGGACCTTGTAGAGCGTGCGGCACACTTCGTCGAATACAATGCGTCGATGAGTCCTTTTCTTGTGCGGATATGGGGCTCTGTCGACCCTCTTCAGCTGAGGCGTATAATCATCGACTTCCCCTCGCGAAGTGCCAGCGATGGTAGCCTCCATCGCGAATTTTTCCTCTGCTTCAGTATAGCAGAACTCGACGTAACCTTCCGGCGGCTCCTTCGCCTCATCCGGCTGGCCATTTATCGAGACCACCGAGTCTGAAACGATGGTCATGAAATAGTGCTTTGCATCCTCCTCCAAGGAGGAGCCTGGCTGCAATGGAGGAGGACGTTCGCTGTCCGCGACGGTGCCATCTTCGTCCAATTGCCGAAGGGCTGCGAAGATCGCGTTGTAGATGTGCGATTCCGGTGTCGCGTCAAAGTACAGCCAAACGTCCTTCAAAACCTTGTGTGTACCGATGGGCTGAAAGTTGGAGTCGAGCTCTACGACTTCCCATACCCGTGTGGCCCGAGTAACAATGTCGAGGTTCATTTCGTAGATGACTCCGGTGGTCTGGTACACTTTGTCGCGGATGGTGAAGCGATACTGAATGTTTAACTCCTCGCCGACTCGAACACGCTTGACTGTGGGATCGTATCCAAGATCTTCGAGGGGGGCAAAGGTCATAAAGATGACGAAACGAATGAAGAGCCCAGGATTCTGAGATAACTGTAAGAGAGCGAAGAATAAGCGGATACAATCCAACTCACCGCATGGTAATCGAATGCAGCAGATACAGCAATATGCGATCTGGAAAAGTACCAGAACCGCATCAAATGGTCCTCAATGGTGAATGCAATCACAGAGCGCCGACACGGGTCAGCGTAAAGAATATGACCGACGGCTCCGAGCACTTTGCTTTCGTTCTAATAAAGCACGTTAGAACTGAGTCTTGGAAATAAAGACAAAAAAAAACATACATCTATCCGAAGCTCGGTGGTCGAGCGAGTCTTGAATTCAGCAGGACAGACAGCCGCCGACGTCGGAACATGATTGGGATCGATGTCTGTCAAGGTGCCATTTCCTTTGCTATCCTCCTTGAGGAGGATGAATCGGGCATCCGTCTTCATAGATCCCCCGCGAACCTCGGAAGCCGTTGTATGGTTGGGTCGACAGATGAGACGAGTCGTGCGGTGCCGGAGCTTGGGATGCTGCTTCGTCTTGTTCCAATCTACGCAATGGGAGTGGATCTCCTCTGCAATGCCCGCCAGTCCTTTAAAAGCCGAATCTTCGTTACGACCTATAACGTTTGTTGCACTCCAGCCATTGCGACCCAAACTGTCATCTGCCTTGAGCTTTTTCTCAACGTGAGCGACTAGGTTGTCGGTGTCTCGCTGAGAGTGCAGGAGATTGGTGTAGTGGGCAAGGAATGTTTCAGCGGGGACTTGCACTGTGTGTCCAGTCGTGGATTCCTTTAGATAAAGTCGCTGCTCCTCGAGCTTCCTGGCGGCGGCTCCTGGTTGGGACATTGGAGTCGCCCTGCGGGGTGTCGAGTATAATCTGGCGGGCGCGGTCTGATGCTGTGCCATGATGAGAGCGTAGTTAGAAAGAAAGAAAGGGGAACTCACGCTTTTATACCGCGACGACGCGTCTCTTTGTTCGCGTCGTGACTGTTGTGGACAAGTTCAGATGATCGAACTTGTCACAATGGAATGCCAGTCACAGTTCCCTGATTTGGACTCTTTTGCCGCATTCGGTCTGTGGACGTGGACTCGAGGTGTGGACTCATTGTACGGTGTAGAGTCCTAGTGGGTCAGCTTGCTCTGTTATCCCCGAATGAACAATGGGCTCAACGAATAGCCACTCGTACATGGAAAACAATGACATACGTTCGATTGGACCACTGCACGACGAGCTTGCACAAGGCCCATCTAGGAGGGATCTCTACAGTATAGGAACGGATCTCAAATTGAATCAGTCCAACATGAAGCTTCAGCGCTCAGCCTCACCTGGCGGCGCAATTATGAGAGATAGGTATAGCCTCTGATAGTTCTCCTCATAACAATCGCTTGAGCTCTGCCAGTCCTTGACTCCTTAACCATAGACAGCATCGTCTAACACCGCAGGCAACATTAGGAAGGATCATTCCCGTATAAAGTTCCCCGACCACGCGTGCTTTTGAAAGTCTCGCCACCAGTTTGGAGCGTATACCAGCTGCTTCCCAACGCTTGAGATCGACAGACGCAATGGGCCTCACTCTATGGATCTCAGGAGAGAAGTACTTACTTTTGGTGCGCTGTATTTCTGTCAAGTTGCGCCACACTAGTTTTTTTGACTATGGTATTACCCACGGATCTGTCTTCTCGCACTGCCGCTGATGTGGAGGCAATGATGAAAATGGTTGGTTATCTTGCAAAATCTGGTCTGCTTGGGAAGAAGGATCAGAGCGGAAGAGAGGCGTTCTGGCTTAATTATAAGTTTGGGCAGTAGTACTCCCAATGCAGTTTTCTCTCATATGTACCCCGTTTATATCGTCTACTATTTATTATTCACGCGCACATATGATTCAGTGTATCAACCTTTCTCCTAGATATCCAGAGTGGCACTGTCAATCTGACTGGTCAACTAGATCTACGTCAAATGAAGCGTTAATGTCGATTGCGCTTCGACCTACAGATTTTGCTGAATTTCGGGACACGTTGAGTAAAAATCATCTAACCAACTTTGGATGGCCGCTCCCATCTTCGAGTCCATCGACTCAAACACATTCTATTCAAGACACAAATTGATACATCATATTCCGAGCGTGTACAGACACAGAGAAGAGTATAAAAACAGAGCCGTTATGGATGGAAATGCCAGAGAAAGAGACCGTAAACAGATAGTATGGGTGCGAAAACATGAGATTAGAAATCGCCAAAGTCATCTCCTCCTCCGCCATCCTCAAATCCTATGACGAGAGTGAGATTCATCACTATACATAGACACAATACTGCTCACCTTCCTGGTATGCATCCTGTTCGTTGTCGTTGATCGCATCAGCAATAAGCGCGCCTCCGATGAGACCACCAGCACCAAGGGCTAGGGCACCACCCATACCCATACCTCCCGACTTTTTGGGAGGCTGTTGGGCATACATAGGCTGCTGCTGGTATCCACCACCATACCCACCTCCTCCATATGCAGGCTGTCCATATCCTCCTCCTCCTCCTCCTCCTCCGCCACTACTACCACCGCCGAGCTTCCCTAAGAGACCACCAAACATACCACCTCCTGCACCTATAAAAATACATAAGGGAGGCCTGGGCACGGGAAGTCTGGTCATATGCGCACCTTTCGTACTTGCCCCAGGGTAACCTCCGCCGCCGCCATACTGTTGCTGCGGTGGAGGCTGGCCGTAGCCGTAGCCCTGCTGTGGAGGTGGCTGTTGGTATCCACCATTGTAGCCGCCGCCGCCGTACTGTCCTTGGGGCGGGCCATTATAGCCATATCCCTGGTTCTGGTCGTATCCCCTGTTATCCGGCGGGGGCGGCCCGGAAGGGGGTGTGAACTGCGAAGGAGGAGGCGGCGGGGGTCCGAGGGGATGTGTCCAGCTGGGCGTCGGTGGGTTGGCGTGTGTGTTCACGTAGAACCTGTATCTGTATTAGCACGGTAGGAGAGGCTGCATCGTACATACATACCACGTCTTGTAGCTGATGATTAGTAAAGACCGTTAGTGATGTGATCGATAAGGAGGCGGAGGGCGAGCGTACTTTGCGTCGTATTGTGTGACCCAGCCAGGCGGCAGAGGCCGCGAGTCCGGGTTTACAGGCGGCTGCTCGCCGTATGCGGGAGGCTGGGACATGAGAGGGGGTAGTAAACAACGTCCACGGCTGTAGGTGGGAGGAACTTATAAAGCGGCCTCGGCACCGCATCACGCAGACCGGCTGGAAAGCTGTGCCATCTGACCAAGTCCGAAATCGCTCCGCCCCGTCTATCGACCTCAGTTCTCCCACCGCTGTAGAAAAGCTGGGCAAGAGATTTAGACTAGTTGTAGTGTACCGTAAGCGGCCTGGTCGGTGTGCCTTGCATCGATTACGCATTCTATCACTAATTTGATGACTAGCTGTAAAGTGCTTGACAGGACTCAACGAAGGGGACAGAAGAAGCGCCGAGTACATCCAGGATGTTAGGCCGCATCAGCAGATGTCAAAAGCAGCACTTGAGCCTGCAGACGTAAATCGATGACACTAATAGCATGTCGGTAGTCTCCTTGGGCAGACTCGATCAAAGCTGACACTTTGATCTACTACTACTAGCGCATGTCGGGCAAGAAAGCTGCCGCCAATAGAGTGAGAATCTTGAAAACTGAAGTGGAGCACCAATTCGGTCTTTAAACGGACGTCGTTGAGCATCTAACGATGATATTATCATATATATCACTCGGGATACCGGTCAGTTACACCTAGTCAATTTCTCACCGCTGGGGAGTGAGTTTGTCAGCTGGATTCGCCAGTGTTCTGAAAATTGGTCGTACCATGTTCTTGAACGGACATTGATTCTGATTGAATATTTGTTATCGAGGCGTTTCCCCCCGTCCATAAACTGGATGCGTCCCTTTCAGCGAAAAAATACATCACATACATCGGACGCGCGAAGAAAAACTATAAGATATGATCCATCATGGCATTAGCCAACATGGGGATCGAACCCAAACCTCAGAGTATTAGCACGAAACTCTAACCAGCTGAGCTAGTCGGCCGATGAAGCCTGTTCCCATGCGCCACACTCGATTCAATCCACATTTCTTCCACTTTGATGCTGCCTTACACTCAGAAACTACTTGATAAAGAAAGCCTTCCGTACACTGTACTTGCAACCCATTGAAGAGCCTGTTAGATAATATTATCATGCATTCCAAAAGAGTCTCCTGCACACGGTAGAAAGACCTCGCTTCCCCGGAGAACTCTGCGCCTCCGGGTCGGTGTGCATTGCAGTCTAAAAACACAAATCAGCGGGCATCCAGTTCTTTCAGGCAACAAGACGTACCACTGCCACCAGCTGATCATCCACTGCTTTCGGGTACATCGGTGCTGTAAAATGGTCGCGGTCAACATCCGCTCCAAGTGTCTTTATCAAAGATGCCAGGTCCTCGAAAGGTCGATAAAGCGCCGGGCTGTCTCCTTGAGCGCTCGGCGTCACAGTAATGAAGCGGGAAACATGCGCATACTCGATCGCCGCACCTGGACAGGTGACGAACTCAGTCAAGTCTTCCATGCAACGCGACCAGCCGCCCCAACCCTTGAAGATCTCTCCCAACCGCCACAGCCGATTTTGCGTCGGGCAATGAGCTATCAGGAGGATGGTGCTCAAGGTTGATAGACGGGTGTCGGATTCCGAGATATAAGACTTGGCCTTGCTAACCTGCTCCGAGGTGTCAGCATACATGTATATTCCATCCACGTACGCCGCCGCAACATAGATGTATCCAGGACACCAGAATCGCGGAAGCCTATCGGACTCCGGATTTGTGGAGTCGACAAGACGGGAAAACGCAAGTCCGATATCGTGCAGCCAGTCGTGCTGGACGAGATAGTCATATATCGCTTCAGTTGCCTGTATTTGGGACGGAAACTGTACGAGATAGTGCAGGACATAGCCGACAGTTCTCCAGCCTTCGTGTTCTGACCCGGATTCAATGAAAGCAGTCAGGATATGCCATAGCCTTTGGAACAGAGTCGGAGTAAGCCAGGAAGAATCGCGATCAGTATGCCCAACAAAGTCGAGCCGGCGGTTCAGCCCGTCAAAAAGAGTCTTGATGACGGCGGCCTCGTGAGAAAGCGACATGACAGTACTAGTGCCGAATGCGTCGGACTTGACGACAGCTTGTAACGCTGAGATTGCGGCGCGGTCGATGCCCTTGTGTTTCTTGCAGTCCCCGATATTGAATGTGTAAGCCGTGACGGCTCCTAGCACGTTTTGAAATAATGGGGTTTCCTCTGGTACGAAAACCGATTCCTCACTCGACGAAGTTTCGGACATGGACGATTCATCATCGTCGGAAGACTCGGGGGTCGTGGTTTGGATCAACGGTATTTCGTTACGAAGAGATGTGAGCTGAACAGAGCGGGTTTGCAGCAATGTGAGCACGAGGAGAACATCGTCGGGGAGGTGACTAGTAGACTTGGCAACATGGGGAAAGCAAACATCTAATACCCATCGTATGAAAGAGGGCCTCATGTTCGCCATCAAGGCATCAGATATCGTGGTCGAAGTTCCATTTTGCTCCATCTCGTACCGAGTAATGTACAGTGGAAGGCTGTCAGGTCCAAGTGAGAAGGAGAAGAGCACTGGGTCTTTGCCGTCGCAATTGGAGAAAGAGCAAACATGACCTTGAGCCGTACATTTGAGAAGCTTCATACACAGAGATGACAGGGGACTGCCAGCATGAATAGAGTCTATCCCCAGAAAGTCCGGACCAGACTGTAATGCAGCCTCGAATGCTTTGCCCCAGAACACAGCATCTCGAGGGGTATCGGCGGTCGTGAAAAAACCATCACGCACAATGCCGATAGCACGTTTCGGAGAGTCGTTGTAGATAAAGTCATATTCGTTTGCCTCGAGGTTGAGCATTGCAAACTTGCCAAATCGTAACGCCGCACGCTGAAATCGCTCCTGACGATCAGCAGGCTGGTCAACGAGGTGGTGTGCCCGTATAGCGCGTATCACCGCGGGTCTGTCCTCGTCCTTCTCCTTTACAAAATCCAGGAAGCGCCACGTATCGGGATCCGACACCGGAGCGCTGATACCGCTAGGACCGGAGATTGTCGGAATACTTTGCAATGGGAGGCCACCCAGGGACTGTACAGCAATGCTCTGCACGGAAGCATTCGACGACGTATTGTGCAACCATGAAACGGCAAGTGCATCGAGTTCATCCGTCTTGTGCGAGACCGCCGTACGCTCCAACTCCTTCAAGGAGCGTGCTATCGCCAATGAGACAGCCCCGTGGCACGCGTGCGTTTGTCGGCGCAGCCAGCTAACGATCATGAAAGTGTACGAAGCCAACGGTGTTTTGTATGGGCAGTTCGTATAGAAGAGCGGGAGGATATTGCTGACAAGATATGCGAGCGCTCCAGTGCCTGTCATGCACCCTAATGCTGAAGCCATGGCGGTACTCAACGAGCAAGCAAAAATGACAAGTCCGGCGAGGAAGACGCCGAGCGCGACGTGCATGAGAATAGGAAGGAGCCCAATAATGAGCGGTACATGCCACTGCTCGAGCCCGACAAATCTGAAGTGGCGGATACGCGCTCGGTCTCGAGGATTGCCGGACGGTAGGACCATGTATTCATTGATCCATTGCTTCGTCAAGCCCGCAATCAATGTGGTCGCGAGGCTGAGGACCAGACTGGTGAGCCAGAGCCCATTGATCCACAGATCGGAGGATTTGGGCATGAACGCTTTAGGGGGGTCACGGTCAGAGTTTGGGACAGCTTGTCCCTGAGAAATGGAAACCTGGATGTCGATCAGCCGAAGCATCAACGAGGCGGTCACTTGTGCGTAGTCCACGTTGAGACTCTGATAAGTCTGCACTACAAAAGTCGTGACAACACCTGAGAACAGTGCCGCCTGCACAGCTGTATCAAACTTCTCGAAGCGACTTGTAGTAAATGACGGAGAAAGACTTACAAAGACGAGGAGCATGTCCAGGCCGTCTCTCCAGTTCTCGACCATGTCAACGTCAAATTTGGTGGACTCGTCCATGTACGATTTCCAGACCCGGCCTGTTGCAGACATTTCCCTGTGCTTCTCGTCCACAGGATATTTCTGTTCGTAATCGAAAGGATCTAAATGACGGCGATTAGCTGTTATCATGACCGGTACACAAGAAAGTAATAACCATTGAGCACTCGACGCTGCTGGGAATGTCTCTTCCGGAACATTTGTGCATGGGAATGTCGACTGCCATGGTATACGAGCACGGGGGAGTCTTCCGAGTCAGACGCGCTTTCGTTGATTGTCGAGGTATCGGAATGGAAGCATTGGCAACAGCGGTGGCGGTACGAGGGAGACTTACTCCTCGGCGCGGTACGTGGCGTATTTGCGGGTACTGGGGTAGGCATACGAAGGAGAAAAGCGGTTAGTTTCACACGCCTGACAGATACCATCATCCCTTATACTCCGCCCGTACCCACACTCACTCTGGGTCAACAATTAAAATGGATGCTGAGACATCAAGCACGAAACCTAATTGTTACCACTTTTTCTCCATCAGACGGCTCAATAAAGACAAAAGAGAGGACTTGGAATATTGAGTAGCTAAGTATGTCATCTAAAGATTAGATCAATTGTATCATAAATGAAGTCGGGAGAACTGAGGGTTAATCGACCATATTGTATCGAGTCGGGAGAACTGAGGGTTAATCGACCATATTGTATCGAGTCGGGAAGCAGAGTGCGGGGCAACGAAGTGGAGTATGCTCAAGTCTGAGAGCGTGGGCGTTACGGCGTCATGGTCTGCGACTATTCGCCCAAGTGAGGAATGACTGCCCGTTCAGTACAGGACCACCACCGGTGCTCGACGTTCGGGCGTTATGTAGATAGTAGTCTTCTATACGATCTCTCGTCATGGCCCTGTGGCGTAGTCAACACAATATTCGGAAGAATCAAGAAGACACCTACGGTCCGATTTCCTGCGCCAGTATATCCAACTGGGAGGGCGTCAAGATAGAGGTTTCTCGGGCGATATTGGATATCCAGCTATGTGCTTGACCCTCTGACATTGAACGTCTCTGCGTTCTCTTTCTGTTCTTCTTGGCCATCGCCGGGATAGGAGGGGGTACAAATGAGCGGGAATGTTTGAGAGGTCAGCCATAATACATTATAAGAAGGAGGAACAAGAGCGCAGAACAAGCAGCTGGAAGTATAAGGGCGCGCGACGATTTGGGAACAAATCAAGGGAGTTCAACTGTTGTGAGAGATGATACCTGTTACCAATTGAACTACAAGGCAGAACATGGCATGAATATTTGGCTTGTTCTGTAAAGGGTAGTTGTGAGCGCGTATTCTCTATGTGTTGTGCCCGAATGCGCACCATGAACATTGAAGAGGAGCCCCATGCAGTTTTACAGCCCATCCGTTAAGCACGCCCACATAAACGAATGCTCATGGCTCAGACTCACCCCGCCGTGATTGGAGCAATACAAGGGAAAATGCGCCACACATTGAGAGTAGCAGAGACGAAGCGTTCCGATATGTACAGCTCATCGAAATCAGTCGTCGATATCAATGTGTGGTTATTTTCTTTCTTGAGGCGCTGAAAGAGTCGCGACGGACTGCATGTGGCTCGACGATATAATAGTGAAACGAGAGGCGGACCAGATACAGTTGGCGATAAAAGACAAGAAGTGGGAGCGAGATGAGGCGGGAGAGAAGAGCAATAGCAAGCCTGGGATACGATACCTCCCAAAGAGCGCCGGGGTGTGTTGATAAGGATGATGGAAGCAACCAGTTTTTGAGTAATTGGCATTTGTTGCCCAGATGATCTGTAGAGCCATGACACTGAAGGAGTTGTAATACATTGGAGGCATTGTCGAGTGTGCAAGGGTAGGTGCAGTGACCAGTCTGATAATGAGTTCATGGGGGGTTAAAAAGAAAGAGCATGATCGGGCCGGAGGACACGCCACGAGAACGCCACCGCTCGACTTCAAGTGAGGCGTCGAGGCGAATAACTCTCAGCATGGAACGTCACCCACGATTAGGGGAATGCAAATAACCTGGAAACTTGAATTCAATATTTTAAGAGCGCCACCTATGAACGCGAAACACCCAACAGTATGTTTTATGAATACGGAGCTTTTGAGTCATTATATCAACAGAGATGCCAAAAGTTTGGAGTGAAGACTTGGAAATGTAACTACTTATCAACGATCCAAAAGAAAAGAAAGGTACAATGGAAAGAAAGGTACAATGGATATGGCTTGGGTACACTATACATTAACGGACTAATCGCAAGAAATACATTATCGGAGATCAAGAGCGAGAGGTATAGAAGATAGAACAGGCAGACTTGGCTTACGCCTTCCTCTTCTTCTTCTCCTGCTCCTTGGGGGCGACCTTGTGCTTCTTTGGGGGAGGTGCCTCTTCCTCCTCGCTGCTGCTGGCACTAGAGTCACTATCGTCGCCATTTGCCTTGCCAGCGGAGGAGGTGACCGACACTTCATCATCGTCATCTCCTTCTTCATCTGAGTCGGACACGACCTCGGGTGACTTGACCGATTTCTTGGACTTGGAGCCTTCATTCTTGGCCGGCACAATTGGCTTGACGACTTTTTCTTTCTTTGCCTTGTTGTCGGCGATCTAAAAATTTGTCAGCGGCGCGTCGGTGACGTCGGGCAAGAAACATACAAGGGGCGGGGAGGGAATATCGCCATCCGCGGCGGCTGTGGCTTTGAAGTCGGTCATGTCAGATTTGTATTTCTTGTCGGCTTCAGCGTGTCTGTCAACATAGGGCTACGATGGAATGTTAATGTTGCGCCACAATCTGGAATATAAGCATACCTTTTTGTCCGCTTCGGACATGGTCGCCCATTGTGAAGAGATGAGCTTGCCGAGCTCGCCGTGTGATAATTCGGGATACGTTTCTTTAAGCGCTTGGCGTTTTTCGATTTGGTAGAGGAGGTAGCTGGACGCGGGACGCTTGGGCTGACGAGGATCGCGGGGGACTTTTGCGACGCGCTTGCGCTTTCCAGACTCTTCGAGGCCAGTGAGAGCGGCGTAGTAGCTGATGCACTTTTCGGCGCTCGCGGCGCAGGCGGACATGGCACTGGCGAGGCCGCGCAAATCGCGGACGAACTGGGTAAACGCGGTCAGTAAGGCGCGCAAAGCGTGTCGAGGACGACTACGAACCTCCATGCCTGGTAATTCTTCGGGGGAGGGGGCCATATCGGTATGTAAGAGTTTTTGTTGACGATGGGTTGAACGGTTTGAAGGGGATTTGAAGGCTTTTGTTGAAACCAAACAAACACTCTTTTTTTGCTAGCCGGAGTAAGCCGCTGACATAAGAGTCAGCGTGGGATTTAGGTCGCCGCATAAATCGCAAGGGTTGCACATCGCAGGCAACGACCAACTGCCGCCTTTCAAGAAATTGCACAGACGCGCTCGACGGACGAGAAAAGTCGAGAATCTCCGTCGCAGCAGCGCAAGTGCCGCCCTTTTCTCCGCTAAGCCCCCATAGTCGCCTATAAGACAGAGACGTGGTAGACAAGTGTCCGAAAGTTGCAAAATGGACAACTCCAATCTTTATTCTTCATGGATGGCGCAGCCGCAGACGTCGCTGTTGACAGAATCGTCACAACAACAACAAAGTCGGCACGAGGCACGTCAGTCGTCCTCGCTTGATGGCTGGGCCAAGGAGCAACCGCGTACGGCGTCCGCCGGATCGCTAGGCGCGAGCACGTCGGCAACATCGTCGGCGCAGATGACCAACATGACGCTGCAAGAGCTGCTCGGTCAAATTGGAGGTGAGTCGGCTATATCGCCAAATCTCACACACTCATGATCCAGCAGCCGACGACGATCAGCAGGCGCCCTTTTTCCAGTCGTTCTCGCAGTATAATATACCGAACAATGCCCCCTACAATAACATTCCTTACGGCGCATCATGGCAGTCGTCGCCGTCAAATCACGTGCCCTTGTCGTCCTATTCCAGCCTAAACGGCGCGACATCGACGAGCTCACAGCCGTCGCAGCAACAGCAACGAATATCACAACACTCGCCGCCACTTCCGCATCAATCGCCCCCAATCATTGAGTAGGTCCCGTTCATCAAGATTTCTGCATCGCCTGACGGCTTATTCTAGCCCCGCTTTAACCATAAACGGATCCGGTTCCAACGGCATCCAGCACTACTCACCTCCCCCACCGACCCCGACATACGGCGCTCAATCTTCCCCGCCACTTCAGCAATCAACACAACAACAGGCACGAGCACATCTCTTTTCCCTCCAACAGCATTTAGCTCTCAGCACCAACAACGGCAATCCATATTCATATTCCCAAACATTCCCACAACTCCCACATGCATCCCAAGGCCAAGGAACCCTTTCTCCCCAAGCCCTTCACACTTCTTCTCCCGGGCCGATGATGGGCATCATGCCATCACAGTTTTACGCCAAACCTGCCCAGTCGACTCCCCCACAGCCTTCACAACAGCTTCAGTCACAGCAGATACGGAATCTCCTATCGCAGCAGCAGCCTCAATTACAGCCTCCTCCGCCTCCCCAGCCTCAAGGCCCATCGCCACAGGAACGTAAAGAGAGGTTACTTGGGAGCATCAGACCTCTTCTCGCCGTAAACGCGTTTACCGGGGCAGGCGCGGTGAATAATCTGGTTCTCAAGTTGGATGAGTATGGACCGTCCGAAGTGGATGCGGCGACGCGTATGGAGATTCTGACCAAGATCCGGGATTGTGCCGCGAATCATTACTTTCGCGCGTGGCTGGAGAACCCCACCGCCATGGATATAACGCGAGAATGGTTAAAGGCGCCGTTGACGAGTGACGACCAGGAGCTGGTTGGCACCGTCATGCCTCTTCTCCATGTGCGTCGTGCACGCAGCGTGTTGGATGACTGCAAGCCTCACCTCATCTTTGTAGATTCTAGATCGGTTTCCGATAACACTCGAGACCCTCAAGGCCACCAAGCTCGGTAAAATAATTGTCAAGCTAACCAAGAATCCTCCGTCGCCTGGTGAGTTTCTTCTCCTTTTAGTTACGCGCCCGTTTGCTCCGTCCCGGCGCTTGTGCGTCCCATGCGTTTGATTTTGAACGTGCATCTCCGGTTCCCCATAGTAATAGCACTCTGGATCGCCCCCATGAATTTAATATACATGAACCTAATGCTTTCGCGCTCTTGTAGCGATCAAGGACATGGCTCTAAATCTCGAACGCAAATGGCGAAACATGATTGACGGCGTCACCGGAAAGGAAGAGGGTGAGTCACGTCGGTTCACTCTAAATTGAAAATAGACTGAAATAGTCATGCCCGCAGAGCCAAAGTCGAAGAAACGCAAGTTGGAGACTCCGCCCCCTACAAAGGCGCCCGCGCCTGTCAAGAAGCCGCCGACAAAGCCGACGGTAGTGACGAAAAAGGTAGTTGCGACCCCGGCTCATGTCAAGGATGCGAAATCGGACTCGTCGTTCTTTTCGGAGAAGAAGTGAAGAAGCTTCCCAGTTCACCAAGGCGCCGCCGCCCGTATCGGTGAAGAAGGAGGATACGAACATTGCGCTGCCGTCATCGCGAGACCCTTTCCAGGAAGCGTTGCAATCGATGGTCGGAAAGGGCCTGAAAGATTCCGCCGCAACGCCACCGCCTGCGTCCCATCATTCCACTTCTGTGGCGCCGGAGAGTGGCCGGCCAAGTAAGAAGAAGAAGACGGTGCAATGGGCCGCTGACAACGAGCTCGAGGCTGTTCGCTTCATCGAAAAGGCTGTCTATGATGATGATCCCGTAGATGTCAGCTACTTTCTCGTACTACATGTCAAAAACCGTATCTCAACGCCTTCTCTTTTTTTTCTGTTTCATTTTCAGGGAACGCACTCGGCGCAGAGCGCACGAAACATGGAAAAGGGGAGGGCGCGGCGCTGCACCGACATATTTCGAGGAAACGGTCGATTGGTCAGAGCCGATACGTCAGTATTTCTTTCAGAATCAGAGTGTAAACATTATTTCTGATTCGCGAAATTATAGCTATCGAGATTCCTGTGGATATCGAGTACAAGGAGCGAGGCCTGGAGAGCCAGGAAAAAGCGACGCAGGAGCAGCGGGAGGAGTCGGTGCTCGGCGCGCTGTATCTTTCGCTGGCGCAGATACCGGTGTCGCCCGCGGAGCCATCGCATGTGCTGGCCGACGCGGAGGTGGACATCCAGGTGCAGGCGATGACGGTGGGTCCTGAGCTCGACGCTGCGTTTTGGGACCCGATGATTCCGGCGGCGCGCCGCCTCCGAGCGTGAATGTGGCGGAGCTCATGGCGCAGCTGACGGGATGGGCGCGGGTGGTGGTGGACTTGACCCTAATGTACCTGCGATGGACGCGGCGGCGGCGCTGGCCGCTGCGATTCCGCAGGATCAGCTGCAGTCTTTGCTTTCGCAACTGAACCCGGCTCTCGGCTCCGGGCCGGGGCGATCCGAATTGGGCTTACGGTGCGGGGGATGGAGGGGGATGGAGGAGGAAGAGGAGGAGGAGGGAGGGGCGGTGGCCGCAGAAACAACAACAACAACGGGGGGCATAGAAATAGTAAAAGAAAACCATGCAGTTTCTTTCAGGCAGGAAGGCGAGCATTGCATTTTTTGTGAAGGGAAAGAATTGTCAAGTGAAACTGATGCCGTAATACAGGTGCAAGTTTGGTGACCAGTGTGACTTTGCGCACGAGTATGCGTCATGACATGGGTGGGAGGAGGAGGCAGGGAGGAGGGTGGGTGGGTTGGGGTGTGGGATTATAGTA
>JADNYV010000660.1:0-18501 GCA_015501055.1 Mucidula mucida | reverse complement strand
CCAGACCGCTGCATCGTATCTACCCCGAGTTACGACTCGCCAGAAGACAAAGGAGAAGATGTAGAAGAGAAGTTGGAAGAGGAGAGCAGTTTTTCTGGATGGACTGGGACAACTATCGCAAAAGCGGTGAAAAGCTGAGATCACAACAGCCTTCATCTGCTGCTGCACCTTACATTGAGGAATTTTCCGATGTATTTAGCAAGGCGGACTTTGACAAGTTACCGGAGCGAAGACCCTGGGATCACGCGATAGAACTTATGCCTGGTTCTAAACCGGTTGACTGCAAGGTTTATCCCCTTAGCCCATCCGAGCAGAAGGCGTTAGATGAGTTCCTGGAAGAAAACATACGGACAGGACATATACGGCCATCAATTTCACCTATGGCATCACCCTTCTTCTTTGTCAAGAAGAAGGATGGAAGCCTTTGGCCAGTACAGGATTATCGGAAGTTGAACAACATGACAATCAAGAACCGATACCCCTTGCCGTTGATCCAAGAACTTATTGACAAGCTGAAGGGAGCGAAGTGGTTTACAAAGATGGATGTCCAATTAGGTTACAATAACATTTAGATCAAAGACAGTGATGAGTGAAAAGCGGTGTTTAGAACAAACCGGGGGCTGTTCAAGCCATTGGTAATGTTCTTTGGACTCACAAACTCGCCAGCAACGTTCCAATTGTTCATAAATCACATCTTGAAGGAGTTGATTGACGGCGAACACATTATAGTTTACCTGGATGATATACTTATCTTTACAAACACTCTTGAAGAGCATAGACAGATTGTACGCAGGGTATTAGAAATATTACGAGTAAATAAGCTGTATTTAAAACCCGAGAAATGTAGTTTTGAGGCACATACTGTAGACTACTTAGGAGTTATTATTGGAGGAGGAGAAGTGAAGATGGATCCGGCAAAAGTGGCCGTAGTGAAGGAATGGAAGGAGCCGACAAAGAAGAAGGAAGTACAGTCATTCCTGGGCTTCTGCAACTTCTACCGATGTTTCATCCGGGGATTTGCGGGAGTAGCGAAGCCATTGACATTGCTGACTGGGAAGGGCAAATGGATTTGGGGTATGGAGCAACACGAGGTGTTTGAGGAGTTGAAACGGAGAATGACGGAAGAACCCGTTCTGATTGTACCACGCAACAACGGCAATTTTCGAGTCGAGGTGGACTTCTCAAACTATGCAAACGGGGCGGTGCTTTCCCAGTTTGTTGACGGAAAATGGAGACCAGTAGCCTTTCGGTCTCGCACGCTGAACGAAGTGAAGCACAATTATGAGATCTACAACAAAGAGATGATGGCTATTATGGACTCGATCAACGACTGGCGGCAATATCTCCTAGGTGCTAAGGAGACAGTGGAGGTTTTTACCGATCATCAAAACCTTCAGTACTTCCGGAAGCCACAGAAGTTGAACCGGAGGCAGGCGCGATGGGTTACGGAGTTGGCGGAGTATGACATACAGATGATTCATAAGCCAGGCAGGACAATGGGAAAAGCTGATGCTTTGTCAAGGATGATAGGCCTTGAGAAGGGGGAAAAAGATAACGAAAATGTTGTTTTGCTCAAGCCAGAGTTTTTCATTTCACAAATTCAATTTTCTTTACATACAGTAGATACACCGGAGGACAAATTACTTAACAAAATCAAACAAAGAAAAGGAAACAAAGACAGATATATGTAAGCTCGACGTTACCGTTGAGTTACTAGGTCGGGTCGCACAGTCAAAGACAGGATCAAAGCGTCTTTGTTGTTGATGTAGTCGTGGTATAGCGGTAAGGTATATGTAAGGTACGATTAGTCTGCAGTCGTATAGTATGGTTATGTCCGTTATGTCTGTATCTGTGTAAGCGGGCTTACACTCGCCCGCCCTCTAAAGAAAAATATGGTTAAGAAATTCAAAATGAAACAAACAGAATAACAACACATCATCAACCGGCGTCGGGTGCGTTAAAACCCAGTGGGAAAAAGCTACCGCGCAACCCACTGTCCGAACCGGTTCAACAAAATGCTTCATCCTGATTGCTCCTCCCATACGTCGAGTGCTTCGCAGTCGGTGAGTTCTGTTCGTGATAACCAGTAGTCGTGACCCGCGTCGTATCCCCGCCATCTAATGAGGTATTGCCTACCGCGACCCCGTTTCCGTTTGTCCACAATTTTCTCTATGAAGTACTCCTCTAGGCCGTCATCTGTCATCACGGGGCCGGGTTGCGCGAGTTTGCGTGAAGGGAAAAGTTTGTCGTTGTTGGGCGTGTGTTTTTGTAGTAGGGAAACATAGAAAGTTGGGAAAGCGTTGGACATTGGTATATCTAGAGTATAAGTTGAGTGGTCAGTGTCCTTATCGATGATTGTGTAAGGGCCATCAAATTGAGGGAAGAACTTAGTGACGCGCTTCCCCTCCTTCTTTGGTCCTTTGTTTGCATAGTTTCTTCGGCGGTGGAATGTAGACAACATGACGTGGTTGCCAATGTTGAAATCTGGGTCGACCGAGCGGTGCTTATTGGCCGAGGCCGCCTGTGATACCTTCGCGGCGATGAGGGAGTTTTGTGCCTCGGAGGTCATCGTCTTCATTCTCTCCATAATCTCCTGCACCAGTTTCTCTGTGTCTGCGAGGGTGTGAGTCATCAGTACAATAGGTGGCATTATCCGAGGTGCGCGGCCCATACACAGTTGAAAACCAGAGAATCTGGTCGAGGCGTTGACAGTGTTCATAATATTGAACCGGATGATAGGCAGGTGCTTAACCCATTCCTTCTATTGGCGGTCAACATGGTATCTGATCGCCTCATTGACAGTCTTGTTGCTTTGTTCGGAGGTGCCGTCAGTTTCAGGATGGAAAGACGATGACATTTTCAATTTAATACCTGCCATCTCGGTGAACGCCTTCCAGAATTTAGATACAAAAATCTTGTTGCGGTCGGAGAAGATGTCGTCAGGCAAGCCGTTTTCACAATACCATTCATTAAAGAATACGATGGCAAAATCCTCAGCGGTAATATTTGTGCGTGTGGGAATAATGCGTACATCTGAACCGAGGCGGTCCGTCATCGTTACTATCACGTTATAGCCCTCATCCTCGGGTAGCGGGCCAATGAAGTTAATGCCGACTGACGAACCGTGTCCATCTGGTATTGATGTAGGGTGCAGAGGACCTGCCGGCTTCGTTGTGGGGCTCTTATTCCGTTGGCAGTCTGTGCAAGCGGGGATGTAAGCCTTGCGTAAGTCTTTCGCCATATTCGGCCAGTAGTATGCATCGCGGAGTGAAGTGTATGCTTTGTCGGTGCCAGCATGCCCAAGAGTGTTGTGTGCCATGCGGAATAGTACCTCTCTCAAGTTACCGTGCCTCGGGATGAGCAACCGGTTGCCGATGTACCATAAGTTGTTTCGTTGGGATACATTAGGTAGGATTTTCTCACCGGACATGAACTTTGCACAGAAGGGGTCCTTTTCATATCCCTCTTTGATAGAATCCAGTATCCCCTTGTCAGCAGTTATGTTCAGTACAGAAGCAATGGTAGTCGTTGTGCGGGGTGGCCAGCATGGCAAGCGGTAATCATCATCTGCGTTGAGGTTGGTTGGTCCAGGCTCGTTCGGCGGGTCGTAGCGTGATAACGCGTCAGCGACGATATTGTCAGCTCCGGGAATGTATGTAATGGTGAAATTGTACTGTAACATTGTTTCCATCCACCGCGCTTACTGTCTGGAGAGATTGTATTGGTTGTTAAAGTTTTCCAGTGTTTGGTGGTCTGTATACACAATGAACTCGTGTCCTATGAGGTTGGTACACCAGCGTTTGAGCGCTCGGATGACTGCCAGTAATTCCTTCTTATATACGGGGTAGTTTAGTTGGGCACTCTTCAGTTGCATTGAGTTGTATGCCACTGGGCAAGCTGTCTCCCACGTTGGACCATACAATAGTACAGCACTCATCCGTCAGTCGCTCGCATTGCAAGTCACAAAGATCTTGTTTTCTCCAGACATGTCATTGTGGTCGATTACGGTGAGGCATTCCCTTGACACAACAATCTTCTTGATGGCGTCAAAGGCCGACTGGTGTGCCATCGTCCATTCAGGGAACACCGTGCATGCGGAGTCTGTGATCAAAGGTGTTAGAACGGTGGTCTGTTTGGCGAGGCCAGGGAGGAAATTTGAAAGGTGGCGCACTAATCTCAAGAATGAGAGCACTTCTGTTGTTGACCGGAGCGTCAACCAGTTGATAATCTTCTCCGCCTTCTTGAAGTTGGCCTCAATGCCTTTGTGTGATATGTGATGTCCCAAAAAGTTGATACCTGTGCGGAAGAACTGTGATTTCTTTTCGTTGCAGTACAACTTTGCTTTCCAAAGGGCGTCCAGTATCAAATGTACATGCTGGATATGTTCTTCCAGCGTCTGGCTCCAGATAATAATGTCGTCCAGGTAGACGTGGCAAATGACGCCTATGTATTGCCGGAGGGCATTGTTAACGCAACGTTGATGTACGGCGGGCGAGTTCTTGAGGCCTGGTGGCATAACGAGCCATTCAAAGGTCCCAAGCGGCGTATTAATGGCTGTATATTTTACAGAGTCCTCGTCCATGAACGTCTGAAAAAAGCTGTCAGTCATGTCCATTTTGGAGAACCATTTGCCTTTTCCAGCATCAGCCAAGATTTCATCCACACGGGGCATGCGGTAATTGTTGCTGACGGTGTTTGCGTTTAACTGTCTGTAATTATTGACCCATTGAGGAAGTGCTGTCGGGTCTGCCTTGGGGACGAGGAAAGCGGGTGATGCGTACTTGGAGTGTGATGGTTGTATCCGGCCAGCCTCTAGATGGCGGTCAATCAGGGCTTGCCACGCGTTGCGGTACTTTTTTGGACTGCTATATGAACGGGAGCTTATCTTTTTATCAGCATCCTTCAATTTAATGGCCGCCTTAAACATATCCCGGGGCATCTCGTTGACGTGCGGTACAGGCTGGAAGACGTCCGCGTATTGCTTCTTGACACAGGTCTCCAGTGCCTCACATTTCTTTCTTGTTGCAAGCTCCTCAATCCTTTCACGTACGGCTGCCACAGGATCATGTCTACACATTTCTATGTAGTCCCTGTCGATTGTTGTCTCATGTAACATGTCGTTGTGTTCACTCTGTGCGAAGGGCATTTGCAGGTTGTTTAATTTCACTTGTTTATTTCTCTCTTTCCTTTCTCCCTGTGCGTTCACTACTCTTGGTTTGTTCGTGTCGGAGACAGGCTTCAGGATGTCAAAACCTTGTGTTTTGTCGGTCAAAGTCATTATGCTGACATCAAAAACAAGTTTATTACATTTCAAGAACGGAAGACCCAGTATCAAATCAGAACACAAACTAGGCGCGATGATTGCGCGAACGGGACGAGACTTCCAAACATCATTACGGTCAAAAACTTTCAACTTCACCCATTCCATTAGAAAACAAAGAAAAAGGATGGGAAGAGAAGGAAAATGGACTTATTATATGGAAGGATCATATTTACATACCGAAGGACAAGGAATTGCGGGGAAAAGTTATTGGAATGCATCATGACGCACAGCTTGCAGGGCATCCCGGGCGATACAAGACCCTCGAGCTGATCACACGTACCTATTGGTGGCCAGGAATCAGCCGAGACGTCCGTGAGTACGTGGAAGGGTGCCAAAAATGCCAGGTCACAAAATTACATCGCACGAAGCCGGCTGCACCTCTTCATCCTATTGATGTGCCAAGCGAGCCATGGGAGATAGTAGGGACGGACATGATTGGAGAGTTGCCAGAATCGGGAGGATACAATGTGATCAGCATGTTTGTGGACCATTTCACAAAGCGATTACGCATCATACCAACACACACCACTCTGACATCAGAAGGCATGGCCCGCATCTACCGAGATCGCATTTTTCCCATACATGGGATACCACGACAGATGATACATGATCGAGGACCACAATACCACTCGCGTTTTATGAAGGAGTTGTACCGGCTGTTGGGCATCAAAGGAAACTTTACAACGGCGTATCATCTACAGGCAAATGGGCAAACAGAGCGGTTGAACCAAGAGATAGAACATTTCTTACGGTTATTTGTCAACTACCATCAGAACAACTGGCACGAATGGCTACCCTCTGCTGAATTCATTTACAATGATTGGGTACACTCGGCAACCAAAGTCACTCCGTTCTTTGCAAACATGGGCAGACACCCATACAAAGGCACCACTCCAAAAATAATGTCGAGAAATGAGACTGCGCAGGAGTTTGCCGACGGCATGAGGAAGACATGGGATGAAGTGGGGTCAGCATTGAAGATGGCAAAAGAGGACATGAAACAGTTTTATGACAGGAAGCGGACAGAGGCAGTAGAGTACAAGGAAGGCAACAAAGTATGGCTGGAAGGGACGAATCTCAGTACGGACCAACCAATGAAGAAGCTCGATGACAAATGCTTTGGGCCGTTCAAAGTGATCAAGAAAGTTGGGACAAGCTCTTACAAGCTCCAGATTCCTCACACGTGGAAAAGCATCCATCCCGTGTTCAATGAGGCCTTGTTGACGCCTTATCACGAGCCCCAATTTCCGACGCAACCCCGAGACACGCGTCCACCACCTGTGCTGGAAGGAGCCGAACCGGAATGGGAGGTTGAGAAAGTGGTTAATTCCCGGAAGTACCGCGGGGGTTTTCAATACAAGGTTCACTGGAAGGGTTATGGCACACATGAGCAGACATGGGAACCGGCATGCAATCTCAAGAATGCCGACGAAGCCATCCGCGATTTTCACCGACAGTACCCGAACAAGCCAAAGCCACCTGCGCTTGCTCGAATAGAAGTCCCTATGTCGCAGTTTCCATCCCATTTATTCCGACCTATGCCTCCACCCAATACCGAACCCCTCGATGTCACACTACCCTCTGCAGCCCTCATGGAGCGAATCTGGCACAGAATGGAACTTGCGCCTTAAAGAGGGGGTGATGTTATAAATCGCCATATTTTCATATTTTCACATCTTATCATATCTTATCGGGGGCCTTGTCTTATCAACCAACGGACCGTTTCATCATCTGTTTCGTCACCAATCATACCCCTTTCATTACCGAAGCCGTACTCATGTTGGACACACGTCCAACACATGGATGACATCATACATGCCGATACCTCATGGACTCCCTATTGTATACACACCACCGACACTCGTAGCACACACGGTCGTTTCAGTATTATTACTTACATGCAGTTACCACTCGTATTTAATGGTTTCACAGACTAGTAGCATACAACACTGGGTCAAGGGCGTGGAGCATCCCTAGTGGAAACACGTATGGACAAGGAGTCCCAAACACAGACTTACCAGTATATAAGCAGTAGTGTAGTATCATTGTACTTTAGTTCCGATCTCGTTTATACACCTGGCCTAGCCTAGTCTTACAAACACGAATGTTTTCTTCCTTAGTTCCTGCTGTGGTACCTGGTTGAGTCTCGTGGCTTAGTCAGTCGCTAACAGAAGATCGGAACTTCTTTCGACCACCTACCACACATCCCTGATCGTCGATCAGCACTTCGCTGTTTGATCATCGCACATTCCCCTATTCCCTTTCCCTGTTTACAGATCGACGGATTCCTAATTCCAGCGCACGTCCGCATACACGTGTATTGGTCCCAGTAGCGCCGGCTAACAGTTAGAGATAACTGCCTCGGGTGCTGAAAGTAGCCGCTCTCACGAGAACGAACTTTTGGCAGTTGCACTTCAGTGGGCGCTGTTTACGGGTCAACCCCCGTTCCCAGGAAAACTTCGTCCTCCCGTTTCTCTGCTTGAGTACCACCCACCTCACACTTGCGGCATGGAAAGTTTCCTTTTGCGCCGATACTTGCAGCAATCTCGCTCTGCATCGGATTATCAGAGGGTTCAATCATGTTCTGGAGCAAAAACCATGTTATCTGTCCTGAGACTCCATCCCGTACTTTTACCGGTTCACGCTGTGTAGATCTGGTCATAAGTTAGGGATTAAAGCAATTGAAACAAGGAATCGTAGCTTACTCAACAATCTCCTTAAACTTGCCGTACTGCTCCGTTGTAGAGGCATGTGGGGACGAGGAGACAAAGTGAACATGAAACTCTTGTTGAAGAAGCTGCCGAGGGAGATTTCAATGTGTCATGTATACGTTCCAGTGTTTATTCCACTGCTTGGTTCGATTTCCAGAGACGTCATCGCTAAAATACTCCACAAAGGAAGTATAAAGGGGATCTCCTTCGGCCAGTGCACACTTTGGGTTAGGCATCTTCGCGGAGAGGTCAGCACATGTGTCGGCCCATTTGGGCAGGCCGCCGTCATGCTTGAGGTCAAGATAGTTACGCGACAGTTCAGATGCCTTGATAAGTGTTGTAGACTCTTTATTGAGTACAGTTGCGAAGCCCTAGGAGAAGTCAGTGCTGTAGTACAATCATCTGAATGAAATACATACACTGTCATCGATCTCAACAATCAATGCGTCCGCATATACCTCTTGCAAGAAGGTCACCCAGCGCTTTTGTATGACATACCGACCATCCTCCATTCGAGCGAGTTCATTCATGTAGAAGTGAGCGCGTCGACCCTCGTACATTGGACTCAAGAGATCACAGTCCATATCCTTCCGCCATTTCTGGGCATGCCAGATTTCACGTATCACCCCATCTTCAGGGATCTCTGGATAGACGCGGATATGTTTCCGCACCTCGGGTGATGCCCAATCCTGTGTATTTTGAGTCTCTTATAGATAAAATCATCGATTCAACGTGACATACCTGCGCGATAAGGTGCCGGGGATCATTGATGTAAAAGACGTTCCCAAAATGAGACTTAGCTGGGATTGTTGGTATCCCAGACCTGCTACGAATACTCTTCTGAATGTTGCGTAAATGGTCAAATGACGGGACATCCGGGGCCCCAAGTTCTCTCAGAATCCACAAGAATACACGCATTAAGGAGTTTGAGATTTGCAGTCGCGGTAGATTGTCCAGAGTATCTAGTAAAAACATCTTGAATGGACTATCAGAATTCGGATCGGAAAAACTGTGTATGAATGGCAACTTACCGTCTTGGAATCATATGGGTAGAACACCTCATTACGCAATGGAAGAGAAGACGCGCTCAGTTCCAGAGTGAGAACTTCTGACCAAAATGGAACAAAGTCAGGTGCATGTTATCTTCAACGCAAACCATCATCAATGTACTCGCTGTCTCTAGGATTTCTGCAAACAGGGCATCTTTCTGGTCCTCTGTCGTCTCCAGCGGCTCTCCACTATGGAGACCCAGTGCATCTGCCATAGCGTGCATGTTCCATAAGCCACGATGTTCAAACTCGCGATCTAGGCGCTCGGACTGTGCATCCAAGATCTTGTCGTTGGTCGGATGGAGGGTGAAGTCATCGCCAGAAAACTTGTACGCGTCCAGTTGGTCCATATCAATACGCGCATTAATATGTGGTTCAGATCGTATGCGTGCATCGACAGCGGTTATGGCTAAAAGTTGCGAAGGTTGCTGCCACTGTTGTCGCACTTGCTCTCTTGCCGCATTTATGCGCTGCAGATTCTTGTATCTCTCTGCTGCAGCATGGTGTTGATCACCATTAACATGTGAAGTTGCACTGCTCCGGAGGATCCACGACTTAGCAGAAAGAGGAGGGAAAGGCTGAGTGTTTCCATGACAGATTGTGCAAAGAACTTTGGAGTCTGTTGTGTCCTCCACAAAGACTGAAGAGTTTACTTGTGTGAGTCTAAATTCTGCGTCAAGTTCTTCTTGTTAACTCACAATTTGGCAGAGCTTTCTTAGGTGGCATTTTGTCAAGCAGTTCTTCAGTGGTGGTGATGGCGAACGGATCAACCGAAACTCCGCCATCACAGCCCAGCACGAATCGGGCGATAAAAGCGACCTCATTGCCATTTTTTTCTTGCCTTTCAACCACCACCATGTCAGTCCCTCCCATTTCCCCGTCCTCTTCACCCCCCTCTGACGATGATAACCCCATGAACAGCATTCTTGCGGCTATAAAAATGCCACAGACCAGTCGTGTCCTTGGCAAGCGCCCAACTCCCAATAATGAGGACTTCGACGAGCTTGAAGACGACAGTGCTCCGGGCGGTACCAGTGGTAATCCACTGACTACTAACCCGTTCACGACTCCCACCGGTCCTAACCCCAATGATTTGATTGCTATCAAGAACTTTGCTGCGAGGAAGAAGCTCAAAACTGAGCAACTTGCTGAGGTCGAGGTTTTCCTTCAGGTTTGTCTTCGTTGTCAGCTCTAACTGCATACTAATTCCTGCATTCTCCACTCAGGACCCGCCACATGTTTGTGACGCCAAGACGTTCGCACTGCTCCATTCTGTCTTCAACAAAGTTGAGGAGATTGTTGTCGCAACACCTGCCTTTGAGGTCTCCGACGACCTATACAAGAACATTAACTCATATTCTGTGGCCATGCTTCTTTCCAGTCACATTGCCTCTTACAAGGGTGCTCCTGCGATGGACTCGCTTCTTGTGAGTCTTTTTGCCATTCCGTGGTCGAAGCCTGAACCATGTTTATCTCATAGAAACTCCTGCTCCGCCTTCCTCTAGGAATTCCCGCAGGCATTACAGCCAATGCCGCCGACTACAATCAACTCCAATCTGCTGTCAGCAATGCCCTCACTCAGACAAGGGCCACGTTCAAGAAACATGTATGATGTCTCCTTCATTGTTCCAGCCTTATCTCATGAATCCTTAGCTGGCTATCAGGAGGAAGGGTGGTCCCAAGCCCGACATATTTACTCTAGCCCGTACATTCATTAAGAACACCAAGTGTGAGCTCTTCATGCCCCTTTGCTGTCGCATTGCCCTCATGGTGAGTGCCGTATTTCTTCTCAAATGACTTTCCCTAACCCTCGACAGCGCATGGTTTACAAGAAACACGCTGCGAACGACTTTTGGGATAAGCTTGACGCCCAGTATGCCGTGACTGTCTAGGCCGCGAAGGGTAGTGCTACGGCACTTGTCAGGTTGTTGTCATTATTGTCTTTACGCTTTCTTTTGCTAATATTGTTCCAGGGCTTTCAATTCATTTACGAGAGCGACAAGAAGCAGCACATCGGAGACAGTTCGGGTGTAGGGCCTCGCCCGGATGTCAGCATCAGTGGTATACAGCAGCAGGTTGACAACCTGATGCTTGCCGCACAGTTGGATGTGATGACCACTGCCACCGCCGCCGCATCTGCAGCCCAGCAGGCTGCCAAGTCGTTGTCGCCCGACTGTTCACCTCTCAAGCGGCGTAGTCACAACTCGCCATCAAGTAGCCATTCACCTCACATACCCCACAGTCATTACAGCATCATGCCTTACCGCCCTTGTGCCAGTCTCATATATCATAGCCGTAGTCATTTGCATTCTTCCACTGTTTTCATAATGCTATTTTAATGATTTTGATTTTTTAAACCCTGCTGTGATTCCTAAGGTGTCTGTGTAACATGCGGAGCCTACAATAAAATGAGGTGGGTACCTCAGCTAGCCAACATCTCTTCAATCTTACAACAACAGGATCACCATGGCTGTCAAACGAGAATGTTGATGTCGGGACTTGATGCACTTGACATGGTTCCCCGCCGTTTGCCCACATGGAATCCATCTTGACGACTCCCTTGAAGTCATCCGCCGTTGGGTCCCTGGATCAAGGGTCTCCCCCATTACGATTTCTGATGGCTTCCACATGGACTCCGACTTGCAGCAAGGTGAGAAGCTCACGTGTCACGCACGATCGTTCCACCTTGATCCAACCTGGAGGCACTTTGGCGGTGTAGATATTAGTATGAATTGTAGACCTGTGCATTATTCTTTTTTGCGCGTCAAGCACCACATTGCTTATTAAGACATACCATACAGGTCTTGTCATAGGTTGGACTTGTGCCTGTACTGTCATATCTTGCAGTAAACTCTGTGAGAAGCTTGTCCTTATGGCACCAGATGCAGTACTGGGTCGTTCCTTCTATCTAGGGCAAGAAGCTGGTGCGTGGTAAAAGCGTTAATAGTTGAACATGTCGAGATCACACGACAGGGCCAAGTCCATCCAATTATTAGAAGCAAAACCGCGCAGAAATCGCAGTTTTGCGAAGTCACCTTAATCCGGGCAGAAACATGCTCCATGGTGTTACAGAGCACACTGACCTTTCAAATATTGAGAGTACATCTAGATATAGCATTTTTATACTTTAATGGTACAGCAAGTGTTGATATTTAGTGAGAAAAAATTAAGACGTTGGCCAGCACGGTTGAATCAAATGCCCGGACGGGAGTTGCCGAGGTCATGTGGCAGCCACCTGTTGGGTGGATTGCATTTACTCCAGGGCCCACAACAAGGGAGCACAAAATCCCACGGGAACTACATACAGTGGATAACATTGATTTTCCTCTCACAGCCGTACATCACATTGGGGGAAAACTGCAAAAAGGCGTCAGCAACAAGCCCTGAGGTAACAGAAACAACGGACAGAGGTGCAAAGTATTCAGAACCAGGTTGACGCCGACACTTTTTAGTTGTGTACACTCTCTTACGACAATTATTTTAATCGCTTCATTCTGTGAGCGGCGAGTCAATTTGAGGGGCTCAAAAAACATACGGCGGAGACATACAGATAAAATGGAAACAGGGCCGCACACGGGAGGCGTTGACGGCGACATAAGCCGTGTTCACTTGCTTACACATCAGCAAGTTACGAGGCACGTGGATGACATATGAACATGCTGTTTATGTCGATTATGGTGGCACACAAATGCATACTGATATGAGGAACATAGTGATTCCTATGCATCCTGCATATCAATGTATGCCATGATTATGTCTATATTATGTCTACTACCTATGCATGGTTATGCTTCATTTATGCCACATCAGGAAAATACAATATTGGTCTTTCGGGTCTTTCCGGTCTTGCCAAAGACCGGAAAGACCGGAAAGACCCAAAAGACGCGAGGTCTTGTGAAAGCTCGCTACATATCTTCCAAAGACCAAAATGGTCTTTGGAAGATCATCTGTCTGTCCTAGAAGACCTCCAGAAGACCAAGCCACACAGAGGAAAGATCATAAAGCATAGAATTTTTTTAGCATAGATAAGCATATAAGCAGCATACAAGGTATCAATAATAGACAAAATAATATACAGTGCATATATAGAGCATCAAGCAAGCCAAAATGTAACCTATACAGGCACTGGGGTCTGAGAATCATCCTCGAGTCCTCAGACTACTCTCCGTCCAGGTTCTTGTCCTTGTCAGAGCCAGAGCCGGATCCACTCCAGTGGCGCTCTTGTTATTGCCAGCTCCCTCAGCTCCTTCCACACTGCCACTTTCTGCCAACACCTTGTCCTCGTCCTCATCGTCATCCACTGGCACACATGATCCGGCGATGGATCTGCCATGGTCACATCTCCGTCCCCATCACCACTGCCCGCCTTTCCATCCATGTTTCCTTCAGACCGGGATCACTGGGTAGTTGTGAGCCATCTGGGACCGGCGAGTCCAAGGCAAGGATGATGTTGTTGTTGTTGTCATTGTTAGCGACTGACTATAGCCACAGACTAAACCAGGTACTACAGCAAGAACTAAAAGAGAAAGTGTTCGCGTTCGTAAGACTAGGCTAGGCCAGGTGTATAAACAGATCGGAACTAAAGTACAATGATGCTACGCTACTGTTTATATACTAGTAAGTCTGTGTTTAGAACTCCTTGTCCATACATATGTGTTTCCGCTAGGGTTAACTCCACGCCCTTGACCCAGTGTTGTATGCTACTAGTCCGTAAAACCATTAAATACGAGTGGTAACTGCATGTAAGTAATAATACTGAAACAACCATGTGTGCTACGAGTGTCGGTGGTGTGTATACAATAGGAAGTTCATGAGGTATCAGCATGTATGATGTCATCCATGTGTTGGGCGTGTGTCCGACATGAGTACGGCTTCGGTAATGAAAAGGGGTATGATGGTGATGAAACAGATGATAAAACAGTCCGTTGGTTAATAAGACAAGGCCCCCAATAAGATATGATAAGATGTGAAAATGTGAAAATATGGCGATTCATAACATCACCCCCTCCTTAAGGCGCAAGTTCCATTCTGCGCTAGAGTCACTCCATGAGGGCTGCAGAGGGTAGTGTGACATCAAGGGGTTGGTATCGGGCGGTGGCATGGTCAGAATAAATGGAATGGAAACTGCGACATAGGAACTTCATTCAAGCAAGTGCAGGTGGCTTGGCTTGTTCAGGTACTGTTGGTGGAAATCACTGATAGCCTCGTCAGCATTTTGAGATTGCATGCTGGTTCCCATGTCTGCTCGTGTGTGCCATAATCCTTTAGTGAACCTTGTATTGAAAACCCCGCGGTACTTCCGGGAATTAACCACTTTCTCAACCTCCCATTCCGGTTCGGCTCCTTCTAGCACAGGTGCTGGATGCGTGTCTCGGGGTTGCGTCGGAAATTGTGGCTCGTAGTAGGGCGTCAACAGGGTCTCATTGAACACGGGATGAATGCTTTTCCACGTGTGAGGAATCTGGAGCTTGTAAGAGCTCGTCCCAACTTTCTTGATCACTTTGAACGGCCCAAAGTGTTTGTCATCGAGCTTCTTCATTGGTCGGTCCGTACTGAGATTTGTCCCTTCCAGCCATACTTTGTCGCCTTCCTTGTACTCTACTGCCTCTGTCTGCTTCCTGTCATAAAACTGTTTCATGTCCTCTTTTGCCATCTTCAATGCTGACCCCACTTCATCCCATGTCTTCCTCATGCCGTCGGCAAACTCCTGCGCAGTCTCATTTCTCGACATTATTTTTGGAGTGGTGCCTTTGTATGGGTGTCTGCCCATGTTTGCAAAGAACGGAGTGACTTTGGTTGCCGAGTGTACCCAATCATTGTAAATGAATTCAGCAGAGGGTAGCCATTCGTGCCAGTTGTTCTGATGGTAGTTGACAAATAACCGTAAGAAATGTTCTATCTCTTGGTTTAACCGTTCTGTCTGTCCGTTTGCCTGTGGATGATACGCTGTTGTAAAGTTTCCTTCAATGCCCAATAGCCGGTACAACTCCTTCATAAAACGCGAGTGGTATTGTGGTCCTCAATCATGTATCATCTGTCGTGGTATTCCATGTATGGGAAAATGCGATCACAGTAGATGCGGGCCATGCCTTCTGACGTCAGAGTGGTGTGTGTTGGTATGATGTGTAATCACTTTGTGAAATGGTCCACAAACATGCTGATTGTGTTGTATCCTCCCAATTCTGGCAGTTCTCCAATCATGTCCGTCCCTACTACCTCCCATGGCTTGCTCGGCACATAAATAGGGTGGAGGGGTGCGGCCGGCTTCGTGCGATGTGACTTTGTAGCCTGGCATTTTTGACACCCTTCTACGTATTTGCGGACATCTTGGCTCATTCCGGGCCACCAATATGTTATGAATTGCCATATTTTCACATTTTCACATCTTATCATATCTTATCGGGGGCCTTGTCTTATCAGCCAACGGACTGTTTCATCATCTGTTTCGTCACCGATCATACTCCTGTTCATTACCGAAGCCGTACTCATGTCGGACACACGCCTAACACATGGATGACATCATATATGCCGATACCTCATGGATTCCCATTGTATACACACCACCGACACTCGTAGCACACATGGTCGTTTCAGTATTATTACTTACATGCAGTTACCACTCGTATTTAATGGTTTCACGGACTAGTAGCATACAACACTGGGTCAAGGGCGAGGAGTTATCCCTAGCGGAAACACGTATGGACAAGGAGTCCCAAACACAGGCTTACTAGTATATAAGCAGTAGTGTAGTATCATTGTACTTTAGTTCCGATCTCGTTTATACACCTGGCCTAGCCTAGTCTTACGAACGCGAACGCTTTCTTCCTTAGTTCTTGCTGTGGTACCTGGTTGAGTCTTGTGGCTTAGTCAGTTGCTAACAGAAGATCGGAACTACTTTCTACCACCTACCACACATCCCTGATCGTCGATCAGCACTTCGCTGTTTGATCATCGCACATTCCCCTATTCCCTTTCCTGTTTACAGATCGACGGATTTCTAATTCCAGCGCACGTCCGCATACGTGTGTATTGGTCCCAGTAGCGCCGGCTAACAGTTAGAGATAACTGCCTTGGGTGCTGGAAGTAGCCGCTCTTACGAGAACGAACTTTTGGCAGTTGCACTTCAGTGGGCGCTGTTTACGGGTCAACTCCCGTTCCCAGGAAAACTTTGGCTTACCTCACACCAGAGGGACGTCGGCTGGGCAATTGCGAACTTGTGACGAGCTCTTGGGCTCCGTAGATACATAGTCAGTAGTCGGTAAAATAGCGTAGACAGTTACGATACCTACCTACTTTGCTTACCTTACGATACACATCATCATTCCCCACCCTACCAAGTCCTGGATTCTATTTCAGATCTAGGCGACTCCTCCTTATTCATCCAAACCTCTATTCCCTCACCCGTTTCATCAAGATCCGCATCACCCATATCCCCACTTTCACCTTTTCACTCTCCAATCCTATCACCTCGATTCATCATGTCCAACGAAGCACCCGAAACCGCTCCTCACACACCCGCTCATCATGCCGATGTCAAAATCAAAGGCCGATCCCTTGTCAACAAGCCTTACGACTATGACGGGGACAAGTCCAAGTACAAGAGCTGGTGGCGATCGATGTTCACATACATCCGTGACAAGAAGAACAACCTCACATCTGACTCCGAAAGGATCGATGTTGTTCTCTCCTATATCCGAGGAGATCACGTAGATGCATGGGTCCAGAACTACTCGGACCAGAACTTCGACGAGGAAGAAGAGGAATGGACAGTCTCTTGGACAGAGTTCAAGGAAGACTTGAAGGAGCGATTTGTGGATTCCAACCTCGCGCGAGACGCGCAAGACCAGATCGAGCGGTTGCGCCAGGGGCAAGACACCGCTCAAGATTTCTTCCAGAAGTTCGAGGTCCTGCTCACTCAGGCAGGATACTCAAAGGATGACGCATTCGTCGTACGACTTCTCGAGACCAATGTCAACGAGAAGATCATCGACCAGATCTATGGCAGTCGAGACGGGTTGCCAGAGAAGTACAAGGATGGAAGGCACAGATCCTTCAGATTGATCAGCTGTGGAGAAGGCGGGCGGCGAGCAAGAGGTCCGGCATGCAGTCTCGGCCTCAAGCTCCGCAGGTGGCTACATCAAGAGCAATCCTACAACCCACCTCCAACGCCAATCACACGACGAGATGCCACCGGCGTTACCTATGGAGGAGCCGGCAGACCGATGGACATTGACAACGCACGTGAAGAGGACTTGCTTCAGCTGTGGCGAACACGGCCATGTCAGCAGGTTCTGTCCGAAGAAGGGTCGACCCCAGACGATTCGGGGTTTATGGACCGAGATGAATGACGAGGAGAAGAAGAAGCTGGCCGAAGAGTTGGGTTTTGCGAAGCTCCCGCAGTAGATGCAGTCCTGCCGGAGCAGTCATCAAGGAAAGGGTCGTCAGATGCAGAATCTATTTACAGTACGGGTACTGAAACATCTAAAATATCATCGACGACTTTACCACCAAAACCTGCGAAAGAAAGATTTGAGCCAAATACGCCCGAGTGGATCGCACAACGGCTAAGAGAGGATGACGTGTCGAGAGCAGTGGGAATTTTGAGAGCATGGATGCCGGAGCGGAGAGAGAGAGAAGCGACGGAGGAGAAGGTGATGGCGATCAGAGCGTTGACAAAGGAAGCTGCGGTGGAAGTTGTGACGGAGTTGAAAAAGTCGAGGAAGTACATCCGGGGAACAAAGGGCAGGACATGAAACTCCGAGTAACCATAGAGAGCATACACACAGGCTCTGAATGGGAAACGAGTGCCCTTCTTGACAGTGGAGCAACGGTTCTTGTGTCAATAAAGAATTCGTCGAGAAGAACGGACTCCCGATCAAGGAGTTACCGGTCAAGCTCCCTGTTTACAATGCGGATGGAACCCTAAACAAGGAGGAGCAATCGAAGGTTTTGTGGAGGTCCGGATGAAGATCGGAGATCACGCCGAAAAGATTGAGTTGGCCGTCACCAATCTTGGCAAAACAAGTATCTTTTTGGGGTTAGATTGGCTACGATATCACAACCCCACGATCAACTGGACGGAATCCACATTGACCTTTGATCGATGCCCAGACCGCTGCGGCTATCTACCCGAGTACAACTCACCGGAAGATGAAGGAGAAGACGTAGAAGAGAAGTTGGAAGAGGAGAGCGTTTGTTCTGGATGGACTGGGACAACTATCGCAAAAGGGTGAAAAGCTGAGATCACAACAGCCTTCATCTGCTGCTGCACCTTACATCGAGGAATTTTCCGATGTATTCAGCAAGGCGGACTTTGATAAGTTACCGGAGCGAAGACCCTGGGATCACGCGATAGAACTCACGCCTGGTTCCAAACCGGTTGACTGCAAGGTCTATCCTCTTAGTCCATCCGAGCAGA
>JADNYV010000066.1:0-175206 GCA_015501055.1 Mucidula mucida | reverse complement strand
CACGATATTTTATGCACTGTAATTCCTGCAATGAGTGTTTAGTCTGCGAGTTGGACGACTATTGGAGCTGTTTTGTTTTCGATGAAAGGTGGGCAAATATAGGATTATATCGTCGCCCCGCTTGCGATAATCCACGACGAATTGTCTTCGGCAGACTTTATGATAGTCGAAAGTAATGGCTGCTACTGCATCAACACGTACATTCTTTGGGAACAATGAACAGACTTCCGCCCATGGGCTGCACTCAACGCGTCGCTGGCACGACTTGTTTGTCCCATTCCTGAGACTGTTACAATGTTACTTAGATTCCGCCTACACCAACTGAATAGCTAAGGACGGACCGTGTAAGTAGTAAAAGGATAGGGTAAAGCTGTTGCCTGAGGCAACAGCTCTTGAGCAGTATAAAATTCAAATAGACGAAAAACTGCCCGCTTGACGGCTGCGCCACTTTAGACACGTACCGGCATAAATCAAAGTAAACAATCTTTATTTCGGATACGGGGAATCGAACCCCGAGCTAGCGCGCACTGCCGCGGAGAATGAACGACCTGATGGTTCATGAGAGGCGCTAATGTTAGCCGTTACACCATATCCGACGCTTCTTAACATGAAACTTGAGGAGCTATTATAATCTTTCATCTCAACAGCTTCATTGACGTGCATCATCATGTGCGTTATCTAGGACCCCCCTCCCCGCAGTTCTGAGTTGCGACGGAAGGACTTGGTAGGCTACTTCTGATGTCCTATCCTACTAGTACATCCATATGCCTTTAGTATTGTCCACTCCAATGTCAACTCATCGCAAAAGGGAAACTCGTCTACATTGCAGAGATGACTAGACGACGGCTAAGATCCTGAGCAAAATCAAAGGTCCGGTGGGGGTCAAGTTCTCGTTCATCATCATCATCCCACTCAAACCGGTCTGCGGCCCCGCTGAGATGCAGCACCTTTGCAAAGGCGGCATGTATCCTCAAGAAATCCGGATTCGGAGGGTCCACCTCGGACATTGTGTTGAATTCCACATCTGCTTCCCTTTTCCCAGAGCTCATATACAAGCCACGCATAATAGGCCGCACTCTGTATTTGTTCGGTTCATTGGGAAACTATAACATATTATGATGAGCGCTCGGGATAAAACAAAGAACGTTTTCACCTACAGCTTCTTTGTCAAAGTACAACTGGAACCTTGCGAATGCAAGGTGTTCGGCGAGCGTCATCAGGATAGTGTTGGCGGGCGTGTGGATATCAGACGCGGTCATGTCGAGACCTGTCCATGAGCGAAGCATGTCCCATGTGCGGGCTCTTTCCTGTTGAAAACAAAACCGACTTGAGCTGAGGAAGCAAAAAAACTGTACTAGGTAACAACATACCGTCGTGGATCTATCTATGAAACTGTTGAGCAACAACGGCATGATGTGCACCGCAGCCATGACACTCTGCGGTGCTTCAGGGATCTCATCCTCTCTACCCTCCGCCATAAGCTCCAAAACTCGCTGTCTATCGAAAGAGCGCGTGATGGCGCATCGGTAGCCCTCACGGACACCTAGCTGGATGATGCATAAGAAATCAGTTTGCTGTCATATGAATACGGACCGTGGCTCTCAGCTCTGAACTATCACGCTCGTCAAAGGTGGGCGTCTCAACTTTGTAGGAAGCTCGGGAGATGGAGAGCACTATAACAAAAAACCTTCTTGCTCAGGATTCATTACTTATAAACTGGGCATAGAGTGTAAAAAAACTGACTCATGAGGAATAGATGATCCATCCACGCCCGAGCCACGCCAACGACGGCATCCGCGCCTTTGCGATGCGCAATATGCAGCGCAACAGCCACATAGCGCCGCCCGGCGCGAGTCGGGCGTGAAGAAGCATGCCTTGCAGCAGTTTATCCAGATTGGCAGCGACTAGTTCATCGTGGTACGTCCGGATTATGTTTAGCAACACGTCGTCGTCAAGATTCGCATCATTGTACATGTCTTGGAATTCCTCAGACGTGCATGTGAGGATAGTACATGTTGATTCGAAATGTACTGGACGGAAGTCACCGCCAGACATGATGAAGGGACGAAAGAGGAGGTTGAAGAACACGTTGAGAAGCGTGGGAGTTTAGTGGTGCCTGACTTTGCAGTGTTCGGTCTGCATCCTCCATACGCCGGTGGTGGAGGAGACAAGAGTGGTTGAGGAGGTGGGACGATGCACTTGCGTGGTTATGGGTGTGGGTGTTGCCCTTGAAGAGAGCGAGTTGCTTCGTTCCCAGTCGGAGTCGTTCGTGTAGGCTGCGTGACGGTGAGAGTCGCTTTTCAGTCGCCTTGCCATGAAGCAATTCTTATCTGTACCGTATACTACGTCTCTACGGCCCCATCAAACGCAATGTGCAGCACATTCTCTGTCTTGTAATCGAGACCTCGCGTCAACATGACAGTGAGTTGGCAAATGCGCCCGTTGTAAATGTAGATTTCATTGCTTCAGCATACGACATCGTAGCCAAAGCCAAGCATCGATCAAACTCGCATCAATCAAACAAGAGATAGCATCAAGGCAAAGAAACGAAATAATCATTATTAACAGCATTCAAATGATGAAACTCACGGCGACATAACCACACCTAGTCCGCCCTCTTCGACCTCGCCTCGGCGCGATAGCAAGACCTTGTACTCCTCAAATATACTCGGATGGCTACGCACCTAAACCGCAGAATCGACAAACACCTTCTCGCTATGCAGCCCTTCCCCATACGCCATGCTCTCAAAAATGACTTGCCGCCACACGCTCACTACAAGCTCAATGGCTTCCTCCTCGAGCACCTGCACTCGAAGTCAGTATGATGATTGAATAAAAACAGCGCACATACCGGTTCAAGCCCTTCGACAAGCTTCTGCGGACCTTTATGATCCTTGAGATGCTCCAAAACAAACATGATCAGATCTTCCTCTTCCATCTCACCGAGGTATTTGATCATCAATCGCTTCACCAGCGGCTCCAACTTCCTGTCAATCATCACATCCGACAACCCGTCCCACCGAACCTTGGACTTGAATAACGTCTCCTTGTCCGTCGGCACACTTTGCCGGATCTTTTCCAGCCTCGCGCGCCTGCTCCCCGCTCTCCGCCACGCTGAAGTCAAGTTTCACCAGCGGTACCTTGCGTTTCTTGACCGCATCCTCGTCCTCCTCGTCCTGCGCAAACACTGTCGCCTTTTCCATCTTCTCCTTGATCTCCTCCTTCTCTTTCGCCATAGTCACCGTCAGTTTGAGCGGTGCTCCGTCATCAAGCAGCATGCCGCCTTGCGCTGCTCCTCCGCAAGAGCCTGCATCTCGTCCATCTGCGTGCCAAAAAGTCTTCAGACTCGCGGCGCAAATTCTCTGCTTCCTGCTCCTCGAACCGCCGCGACTTTGCGTCTGCAGCTTCCTCAGCTTCCAGACGACGCGCGCGAAGCTGGCGCCACCGGGCGCGGTCGACGTAGAAAACCTCGTCACTTTCATCGTCATCCCAGACGTCGAGGCGGGCGCGCATCTCTATTCGGTCGCGCTCCTCTGCTTCTTTATTGGCCTGCACTCGATATATGGCTCGTTCTAGAGCATTGATACGAGATCGTTCCCGAGGCTCATAACGTCGTTCCGCTGTACAAATGTCAGAAAATGGAAAGAAAAGGATCAATGAAACGGACGTCTCTGAATGACACTTCTTCGTCCCGTTTCCGCGCCTCCTTCCGCTCGCGCTCCATTTCCTCGTCCGTTCTTCTGGGAGTTGACCTGTCGGTATCGCCACCACCCGCCTTGACAAAGCCAACAGGTTTGCTATATCCTTGTACTCCTTTGCCAAAGGCCTGGGGAGAGGGCTGACTCTGTTGTTGCTGTGGCTTGCCCCACTCACGCATCTTTGGTCCACTGGGGGTCACCGGCGGCATGGCCTCTCGCAGTTTTTCGCGTTCCCTTTTGGCCGCCCTTTCACGGAATTGCGCTATTTCGGAAATGACAAGCCCGCGCTGCGTCTCTGGGAGGTCGGCTTCTTGCAGGTCGTGGAGATGAGGAGGAATAACATATTTTTCGCGGTCAATGAGGCCCTGGTTGGCTGCGTCTTCAGAGGTTTTGTTGATTTGGTCGACGAGAGCTGCGATTCTGGATTTGGAGTCTTTTTGCTTTGCTTCGTCGAGCTACGGGAACATAAATATAATGCGAAGGAAGAATGGATAGAACGCACGTTTGTCAACATCCGCTGTGATTGATATGCATCGAGGAATGCGCGGGTCTTTTCGTCTGCTTTGACCTAGATGCGAGTCGACGTGGGCGAGCACTAGGGACGAAAAGGATTATAAGACGCACCAGTAGCTTTTTATTGGCACATCCGTCCTCCAATGCCGGAAGCTCGACACCATTCAACAATTCTATGGCGCGCAACGCAGCGTCCGGTTCCTCAAATTCCGCAAAGCCAAACCTTGGGGCTTGTTGGCCGGTGTAATCAATCGCTTGAAAGATTTTATTGGACCGCAGGCCTATGCAACATTTTGTCAGAAAAAGTCGGTATAATGTACGGAACGTTACACACATCGAGGAGCTGGTTAAGAAAGGAATCTTGGATGCCACCTGATATGGAGCCGATGAAGAGAGTGGTGAACTTCTGGGCCTGAGGCGGGACAAAGTGCATATTTCGCTGGGCCTGCTGCTGTGCGAGAGCAGACATTGAGGGTCCTTGGCCAAACGACGGCAGAGGGGGAGACAGACCAAGTCCCATTCGGTTTGGAAAGGGTTGCATTTTGCGAGGGTATCCGGGAAAGGTTGGACTGAATCTGCTTTAGTCGTCGCCAAGAATACGGTTGCAGTCACGTACAAAGAGGAACGAGCAGATGGTGGTGGTAAGCGACAGAACCGAGTTGATGTGCCGGCCGGCATTCTGCAGGCAATTTATTTTGTAGAGGCGCGCTGCACATCAGTGACACCAGCGTTTTGCTTGAGGTAATACCGCGCCAAGAAGGATACGTGAAGACTGAAGATCTTGAATTTGACCTTATTCTTAACCTTGCCTCCAGAATGCTCATCTTATCTTAATCTTCAACTTCCAGCGGAAGCAACGGAAAGAATGATAGATATCATGCATTAAACTCATGCACCGAATTTTGTGATCAACGCCGCAAGTGCAGGAACTTTCTTTTCCTTGTTGACATGCATCCGAACTAGAGTGCAGTAGTGACCACTGTCCGACCAAATCGATGGACCGCAAGGAGACGTATGTGGCAACAAAATTCGGATTACATATGAATAGCGATAAGTGTACAGTTTGAGACTTCTAATCATGCCTTGGGCTCTTCAACAGCTAGAGATCCTAGTTAAGTATATGAGAGTGACTTGCTAAACGAAGTAACGCACCTTGGGCGGCGGGTACATCGGTTGCCGCTTCAGCGGGAGGCGCTCCGGGAGCAGGAGTGGCAGCAGCCTCAGGAGTGACAGCCTCTGCAGCAGTCTTCACAAGAGCCTAAAATACGCGGTTTCAGATATCGAAATCAGCACCCGTAATAGCGCTACACACCTGCAGATTGGCAGGAATGGCACCCATAGATTGCCCGATCTTGTTTCCGCCCTTGAACGCGAGGAAAGTAGGCATCTAAGCAATTCTTTGTCAGAAATATCGCTTTTCGCCATGCATTGGGTTACTTACAGCAGTGACCTGGACCTCTTGCGAGATGTCGGGCTGCTCATCAACGTCGACGGTGTAGAATCCGACACCTGAGTATGGTTCTTGTTCGGCAAACTTCTTGAAGATGGGAGAGATCATTCTGCACGGGCCACACCATGTTGCCCAAAAGTCGATGACGGCAGGCTTATCGCCGTTAATCTGCAGAATATAGACAATTAGCGGAGGTTTGTACCACGTCTCGAGCAACTCACGATCTTCTGGAAATCAGCGAGACTGTTGATGGGTTCGGGAGCCATGGTGGTGGTATGAGGTTGAGGTGGGTTACACGGATTGCGTTTTTTTGTCTCCGGATCACGATTAGATTGGTGAGCACATATGCGGTCACGTGGGATTTACTAAGCCTCTCCGAGACACCATTGCTTCCTCGGGACAAACCGACATTTAGTGATCCTCAATTTGGCGGGACGCTGTTGCAGCGGCGGCGGCGACCACAGGTAGGAGATTCAATGCATTCATCACGTAGGCCCCGTTAGTACTCTAACCAGTTACCGAGATGGAACTCGGCTCCTCCACTATAACCCGCACACCAGAAGACGTTATAGTCGTTCTAACTGCATATTCTAGCTCGAAATGCTCTTTTTTCGCAGTAAACTCGCCTCGAATCCTGCTCTCAAGATATCACACCGAGGAACAGTCATCTCTCGGGCTCGGTTTTAACGGACCGATCGCATCTGCCGGTGACGCATCAAGAGTGAATAATTTCACGTAATGATACTCTTGTACCCATCGGCCGCTTTCCAGCATGCCCATTTCATTTTCTTCCCAACCACCATGGCCGCCACTGTGACGACAAACAAGGTACTCACCGTCCCCGACAACTCTGTAAAGGTCGGCCCCATTCACAACTACTCTGACGAACAAAAGGCCCACATTGTGGCGCTGAAAGAGGTACGCTAGATGCCGTAGTCTTTACCCGGATAGTTGATCTAAACCGTGAGGGCAGTATGCAGACACGCTGTTGCTCCCAGAGAGTGATCCCTACCATCCTTGGGAGCGTAGGTGGCTCAACAAGCCCGACACTATGCCTCGCTATATGCGCTCGGCCAAATGGAATTTCCCCGATGCCCAGAAGCGCATCAAAGCCACCCTTGAATGGCGTCGCGAGTTCAAACCCGACTTGATAGTCCCCGAGGACGTCAGAATCGAAAGCGAAACGGGCAAAATGTATAGTATTCTCTTCAAAAATCACATTCCTAATGTTTGACGTGTGAAGCATCATCAATGGCTTTGATAAAGATGGCCGTCCGATAATATACATGCGCCCAGGGCGGGAGAACACCGAAACAAGTCCGCGACAGCTTCGCCACCTCGTCTGGTGCTTGTAAGCCTCTCTCTCCCCTCACCTTCTGTTGTCTCGACAATAACAATAACGATAACAGAGAACGCGCCAAAGACCTTATGCCACCAGGGCAAGAGTCCCTCGTGATCATCGTCGACTACAAATCCACCACCCTCCGCACCAATCCCTCAATATCCATCGCGCGCAAGGTGCTCCACATCCTGCAGCAGCACTACGTCGAGACCCTCGGCCGCGCGCTCGTCGTCAACCTCCCGATGCTGCTCAACTTTTTCTACAAGGGCATCTCCCCCTTCTTGGATCCCATCACGCGCGACAAGGTACGCCGGTGGAGCGCCGCCGCCACCTTTTTTTCTCATGCTTGATGCTTGGCAGATGCGCTTCAACCCTGACTTGCTGGAGCTCATCCCGGCGTCCCATCTCGATGCGGACTTTGGCGGCGAGCACGCGTACGAGTTTGAGCCGACGAGTTATTGGGATCAGATTGTCGAGTGTGTTTCAACTTTGGGTTCCCTTTTGTTTTCCGCTTATAGTAATGACTGTGTTTCAGAGCATGTGGTATCGCACCAGACGGTACACGGGTAGCTGGCCATCCAGATGCCATGTGAGCTTCACTCGCGACGTACTGCCCATGGCAATGAACTAATTGCTTCGATAGACTTCCGGCTTCCAGTAGCAATACTAGTGAACCGCCGCCGTCGGCGTCTTCGCCCTGCCGCCGTCCAAAAAGGTACCCAATGTTGCGGTCAATGATTTAACGCCCCATAGTGTGGCCTTGACAGCCTAGATTCATTCATCTCACACCAATGTACTTGTATCCATCTAAAAGTCTACTATCAATATTACAAGACTACTGTACCTATATATGATCCCACTCATCACAGAACTGCTCTAGTCCATTTTTGGCGAGTATAGCAAGATCGGAAAAACTTGACATTCACAAACGTGACCGTGAAGTCGATGATCGATGATCACGAGTTCAATGGTGGCGCACATTTGATTCGACAAAGTTCTTACACAAGTACTCTATTACAAGCGACTATGGGAGTGAAGTGAAGGTGTGACATCGAGTAGAGAGTCGATATCTAGAATGTTACAAATTGCACCTGTAAATCGTCAAAAATAAGCAAATTACAAAGCAGGGTAGCGTACATGGATGACATCAAACATCCCGCTTCTGCGTATCTTCAAGCACTGGCGGAGAGCGAACCACGTTGGATGTATCAGAGCGCAACTCAGGAAACGTCGCGCGCACATGCGCAATAGCTGCGCTCGAACGCAACTCTGTATTGCTTGGGCCGCTGGGGAAGGAGACTCGACGGAGGATAACAAAGGCGGCTGTGGCTTCACCCGAGTGTCTTGACTCGCCATCGCGTATGCTAAAGGAATACCGAGCTAAAATATCGTCAACGAACAAGATGACATAAGAGAGATCCCCTCCTACCTGTAGGTGGATGCTGACAGTCGAAAGCTAACCGACTATTTATATCGATGGCGCCGGCACAATTCACGCATCCTTGTGATCATCACCCCATTCAAGCCGCCAGTCACACAACATTCTCCTTTCTATTTCCACTTGCACGTACACCCACACCCAGACGGACACGTCTCAACCTTAACCACCACCTTCCGACACGACATGTGGATCACATGCAAGCACCGCGTGCAACTCTGCGACAGACCTGGTCCAAGCGTATAAGCGAAGCCCAACACACAATATAATACTCAGCCAAGTAGACGAACCTCTAACAGGCAACCGACATACAGCGCAATTCGGCATCGTCGACGGATGGTGGCAAGCCGGACACGCCTTAGCATCCGCGGAGAGTATCGACCGACATTCAGCGCATATTCTCGAAACACCTAGATGAGAAGAAGTGGTATGAGAATCGGACCTGAGGCAGGTCGAGGTATGGACGAACCGATTCGATGCGCAACGACGTCTGCTTCTGCATGCGGATCCACGACCTTGAGCAACTCGAGCCTCTTATGATGCAGCTCCCAGCGGAACAGAAATTCAGCATAGGCGTGAACGTAGCGCACATACGTCAACACGTCGTTTCGGTTGAAGGGTACTGACAACCTGCACGTCATGTTAGATTACACACGAACGGCCATGGCAGGAAGAACACTAACGACGCTTCGCGTGGAGCTTCCTCAAACACTATCCGTTTCCTGGGACCACTACCGCGGTTCGAAGTTGCCGTCACATTCGACACAGTCGACTTTGCAGGCGAAAACGACACTGTGCTCATCCGCCTCTTATCGCCCCTCTTCTCATCATTCCAAGATCTCGAAATGAGCGACTCATGCCCTCCACTCTTCTTGTGCTGATGCGGATGAGGTGACATTGGCTCTCCCCGCGATCCGCCACCAGGTATCGGTATCGCCGTCGAGCGCATCATCAAGGGCGGCGTCTTCTCAACAGTAGGCGTCGCAAGCCCGTCCTTGAAAGAATCCTGGACACCAGTCAACTTCTCTGCCATAAACTGCCGCATCGTGTTCGTCGTGAAAAGACTCGACCACGAGCCTGCGCGCGAAGACGACGACGACGCAGAAGCGGAGGGTAGGTTTGTCGGGGACGACGGCACAGAAAGCCGGGGCCACATGGGCGACTTTGGGCTCTCTCGACCTGACCGGATGCGTTGGGCGCCTCTCGTGAGACTGAAATAGTCAGCTTGGTAGCCATCCGAGAAACCTGGTCGGAAAGGCGTGCCCCGCGGACTCTTGAGAGACATAGGCTTGAGCCCCGCGAGTGGCGGAATGACTTGGAGAACTGTCATAGCTACCATGGCGAGCATCTGAACGTCCTTCTCCTCAGCCAGAGCATTCATTCTAGTAATACTTGTTAGCTATCCTTTCAATAAGGATCAGGAAAGCACATACATCTGTTTGACAAGATTCCAAAGCGCATCGTTCTTGGAAGAAACTCCATCCTGCGGAAATTCTCGGAAGCTCAGCAGTGCACCTAACGAGACGAAGATCCTCGCATGGTCATATCTGCCGTGTTTACGCGCAACCGCAGCGTTTCTCGCACACAGAAGACCCAAACCGCCATCTTCGCCCTCGTCTCCTTCCCCAGTAACAGTGAACACATAACCCCTTGCAACTTTCCGATCCCCGCCTGCCACCGTGGTCGTATTGATCAACAAGACCGTCGTCTTCTGCGGCGTGACATAGCGCTGTGGGGTGGCACGAAACCGATCACGAAAACGCGCCTGCGAGAACGTCAAAGAGTTGGTCAAGAACCGCGTAATCTGATCGTCCATTCGACGGAGCACACTGGTCGCAGACTGATGATCCACAGCAGCAGCCTCCAACCGCCGAATAGCTTCAGTAGCGAGCGCAGGCGATTGATACATGTTCTCAGCTTTCTCCTCAGGAGTAGGTGACTGTGTCGTCGGCGATTCTATGAACCGAGGTATATTCTTCATCGAGCGTGGAGGGCTGTTGAAAAAGCAAACAAGCTCGCCTATACATATACATTGTTGATGAGTTTGAGTAGTCTGGTTGCAAGAAAATATGCGCACCATTAGGTCCAAAGACACCTTGCGTCGTCCTAGGCTCAGCCAAATTCTTGTTGTTCCTCAACAACGCTACCGTATGCTCTTGTTCTCGCCTCTTGCCTTCATCCTCTTCATCGCTAGATCCCGAATCTAGATGGATGGGTTTCTCGTCGACGTCCTCGTTCTTGAAAAGCAGAAATCGAAGACAAGGTTCTAAACAAGGCCGTCGGGATTCTCTGATAGTCTTCAGTTTTCGAAGAATGCGCGCACGATCGTTGATAGAAATAAGAGGATTCGGTTCCAAGCTGACGACAGGGGTAGAATCCGGCCCACGATGAGGATACTCCTTTGGGAAAGTGAACGTGATACGCATGAACACGAAGACTGTCGTCGACGATTGACCCCAGGGTCCATGTAGACCAATAGTACAGAACCGCTTTTTTGCAGTCAGTTCGTGCTACACACAATGTCAGTCGGTATCAGGGCTTGGGAGAGACTTGATCATACCCTTTCAAGCCTAACTTTGTTCTGCGCCAAGGTTGTAACGACGCGCGTAATTCTGGACGAAGTGAGGTAGGTTGTCACAGAAAAATAAAAAACGTACTCGTCTTGTAGGCTCTCCTTCGGATCGTCGATCCCAGCACTGACAACCCCTCGACTTCGACTTTCACTTCTTCGCTCATCGTCATTTCCTCTCGACCTTGAGCTCATTCGACTGGCATCGGCACTGTTACCTTCACTGCCAGGATTACTTGAGCTCCCTCTTCTCCGATCTTCGACTCTCACGCTCGCTAACCAAGTCAACCCATCTACACCACCACGCGCCGTCGATCTCATGGATCCGCGAGTCATTTTGGCTTTGCTCACAATGGGTTGGGGCAATGGTGGCTGCTGTTGTCGAGGTGGTGCACCAGCTCGGACCTCGGCCAGAATAGATCTATGCCCGACAGGCGCGGATAAGACTACAGAGCTTTTAGGTGTATGGGGAGGGGTACGGAAAGAAATAGTGTGATCCGGGTCAAAGTTCCTCGGTTTCACTGGGGTGGAACCTACTTGCTGCAAAAGACGTCAATGTTTGCCCTGACAAGAACACCAAATTCAGCTACCTGGATAATATCAGAATCGACACCCCAGAATCGAAGAGTACGGTCTTTCGACCAAGTGATGAGCTGGAAGTCATTGCCGTCTGTGAGTTGAAATTAGTACAAGTGCGCGAGACAACAAAAGAAAGCGAACCTTGACCACCTCTTCTCCAGACGAACTCCTTCACAACATCGGTGTGGCCCTCAAATTCATGGATAGGCTCCCTTGAACCCTCGGTCGCATACATCTCCAGCATCGTCTCGCCCCTCTGCGCTAAACTTAATATTCCTCTTCCAAATGGTAGATTCCTCGCTCTCCAAACTGGATACGTCGTGTTAATGACAGATTTTGGATCTGCTTCGTGCATATCCCAGACTTTGATAGTTTTGTCCAAAGAACAGGTTACTATTTCCCTCGAGTCGTGGTGGGACCAATCAATGCCATAAATTTTGGATGTATGCGCATCAATTTTGGAGATTGGTAAAGAGCCCTTTCGTCGATCCCATAGGAGCACTTCGTTAGCATGCGCCGAGGCAAGAATGTTCGGGTCTTGTCTGTTCCACTTGACCTGTGTTCCAGGCGCTGCGAACGCGCAGAGTCCGAATATCGCTTTCCTAGGCTCTCTGAGATCCCACGTCCATACCCAAGAGTCGATACCGGTGCTCGAAACAATGTTGGGCTCTTTGGTATGCCAGTTGATATCGGTAATGGCCCGATAGTGTGCAGATAGAATGTGTTCGATGTTGGAATTGCCTGACGCCATTAGATTCCATATTAGCCTGAGAAATTGGGTTAGATGAGAGGAGAGACGTAGGCTAGTGAACGTACAGTTTTTCGCAAGAGGTGGACACGATGTATTCTGCTCGAGACGTGTGCGGGTTCCACTGTACATCGGCCACGTCCCACGTACCACCTTGAGGCAGAAATCTGGGAACCTCCAAGTTGGCCTCGAGATCTATTATGAAGAGTCCACGGCGTCTACAGGCATATGAGCCAGCGCGTTTTGTCAGACTAATGGATATACACACGCGGCGAGGACGATGTCGCGAGAATATGGGCTTATGCTCATCTGGAACATCTATTGGTATCTTATCCTTTTCAACGAAGAGTACGCACGTTGCCAACAGCGCCGCCAACCATCTGCTTCATATCGAGCAGCAGATTCCTGTGGAATCCTCCGGGATCATCTACTTCGACGACTTCATTGGTATAGCTCGACGACGGCCGCCTATCGCCTGGATATTTGATCTTGGCTGGGAGGTCCGCCGTCGTCGAGGGACGTCGCCGAGAGAGGATACTCGGTTCATCGGACGCTAAGGGTGATAAGGGCATTACTTGCTCATTGCGGAGACGTTGGTGCGAAGATCGAATTGTTTGTGTACGCGTAGTGGGAGAGGACCTGTCCAAATTGGGAAGACCAGTCGTTTTGCCTCCCACCACCATGCCCAAGGCGGGCAAGCAGCCTAGTCGTCTCTCTACACGCTCGTTTACTGTTCCTTTCACCCCAGTTCGCAATCTATTCTTCAGAAGAAAGCCAGAGCCTTTTGGCAGCCTCGAGACCATCGTCGACAAGCCTCATGTTCATCGTACACCCTCTGGCAGCATCGCGCTGCAGAATGAAGACACTGCCGAGGACGCCATTGTCATTACCGCCCTTGACGCTATCCCCTTCTGCTGCCACGAAGACCTTCTTACCATGTCCCACTCCCAGCTCGTCTCTGTCGCTGCCAAGCTCAACGACAAGCTTCCCAACGTGCTCACCATCAGTCTCGACGAGGACGCGTCATTCATTCGAAACTCCATCGAAGTCATTGTTGGCCTGAGACGCGCTGTTCCCCCGCCTGCACCCAAGATTTCTCGCACACGTGATGTCACTCAAGATGTTGACAGCCCGTCCTCGAGCCCCTGTGCACGCCTTAGCACTCGCGGAACGCCCAAGCTGGCAATACTGGATGAAGAAGACGAGGACGATCTTCCCCCAAGGAAGAGATATCGACGTATTTCCATGCCCTCTCCTACTCCACGTCAACGCCCTCGCACCGTCACTCAACCGCATCTCGAGCACAACGACATGCAGGTGGATGCGAGCATTGTCACCAAGAGTCGTCTCAAGACGCGCCTAGCGCGACACTCTGCCCCGGTGCCAATGGAGAATTACAAGCGAGATGTATATGGCATGCTTGAGGTTGCTTGACATTATGTGGTCGTTGCTTTGTACTGCAAATTGCTCTCAATATGATTCTCTCTTCAGATCTCTAGGCTCCGTGCGAATCTGAACAACACCGTAAAGATTCGATTAGCCTCGTCCGCATTCTGACATCGATGCCCAGACCTGACTGAAAGTCCTTTCCCTAATAGAAGACGTCGCCTATCTGATACCTCGCTGGCTTCTTAGGTTTGAAAACTTTGACCTAAATCCGCGTTTTGTGCTGATCTACGTCATGGAGCGACTAGTACAGGGTCTTCAAGACATCGGTCGTATCCCATTCAATACCTTCTTTGCTGGTTGGTGCATATTAAGGAGGTTGCTCAATGATGTTTCCAGATCTCCTAGACTTTCAGCGTCTATATCGTCGTCACCAGGCGGGCTTTCACGATGTCGTCTGAAGCTTATATCCCCCTTCGATGCATATGCTTACGGGAAATGTTTTCCAAAAGGTGTGTCCTCACTCTATAAAACCTTTGTCTGCATAATCACAACGACGTGCCGTACAGATCTAGTTTCGGTTTTGGAGCAGAAGTAGGTGTAGTCAATTTGTTGCCTGAAGCCCACTCACATTAACATCAGTGTCGTCTAGTTTACATGACGCCTACTTGAGCGCGAACTTCTTTGGCCTGGGACTTCGCGAAGCTCGTTGTCTTTTCGTCTCGTAAGCCGCGTCTAATCGATCTAACTACCACATCTTGTGTTTGGAGATGGTGCTTTGCTACGACGTGTGATGTGTGATGTGCATCTTCAGCATTCAGCACATTTGATTCCCTCGGATGCTCGGTTGGTGTGGTTAGGAAAATCCGTGCATGATCTACTTGGGAGGAACTATTCGGAGGTTCCAGTTCGCTTCCTGACACATTTGTCTTTTGTGTCCAGAAACGTCCCCTCGGAACCGGCGCAGATCCCATTTCAATTATAGAGTAGGCGCGTCGGTGTGATTGGCTCATTGCCTGACACTCACACACATGATACTGACAGGGCGGTCTGTTTTGACACCTCTTGAGTCTGCCAGACTTCTTTGGTCTGGACCTTTGCGATTAGATTATTCAATATTTTCAACCAGTTCGCAATTCGCCAACTACCGCGCACTATTTCTGCGTCTGATGCTTTCCTATGATTTGACCATTCCTTGCAGCATTTCCCGCGCTTGATTCTCTCGGACGCCCGGGTGAGTGCAAAGTAAGAGAGTCCGCGTTCCGTTCGTACATGATCTACTTGAAAGATGGTCCATGTCACAGTTCTCGAGAGCAGCTACTATGGAGTTCTTTCTAGTCTTTTCGAAGGAGAGAAGGAGAGAAGACGTCAACGAAGACTTTATCCGATGGTCCGTGCTCGTCTTATCGAATGACAAGATTTACAGCACGTTTCTTTCAGTTCCCAAATCATACCCCATAAACTGGTTGCTGTTATATGTCTTTCGACATCTGGCTGCTAGGACACCCTTGCATCAACGCAAACGAAACCGATTCCCATTTGTGATACAACGACTCCCTCAGCAAGAACACTCACGATCGGACGACGCTCGCGATCTAATATAATAGCAGGGCCGTATGGCCTGAATTAATCTTGAAGCGGTTGAAGTCCAACATCAATTGACGCGTCTTCCTACAGAAAGCGCACCAAGGAAATCGTGGAATGATTCGTACAAAATTTAGCTTTCCTCCCTCATTTTCCTCTGAACTAGGTCTACAGGGCAAATCTCTTTCCTCCATACGCTTCGTTTTGGTAGACAAAGTCTCGTCTAGATCAAGACGCCGACTCTGTTTTTTCTGTATAAGACGATACCTCGTCTGTTGTTTGGTTAGTGCATTACTCCCCCAGGATGTTGACGCCTCGAATCCTTCTCATCGTCTTACAGACGGCACTCGTGCTTGGCGCGAGGTGTCCTACTCAGCCCACCTTTCCCGCTTGGCGACCGACCGTGTGCTTGGACAAGGCCACCGTCACGGGCACTCATGATGGGCCAGTCTCCAAATTCCTCGGTATACCTTATGGACAACCACCGTACGTTGCGTCTCTGGAGCCCAGTCGCGCCCCGCTGAATCGAGCCTTTTGTAGAACGGGCGAACTCCGATTTCAGCTTCCCAAGGCTGTTGATGCGTACACGGGCAGAATTGACGCGACTTCGAGGCCCCCGGCTTGTCCTCAACAGGCTGTCAAGTTCGAGAAACGTTATTTCCCGAGGACCATCAGAACTTTCGTCTTGAATACCATTCTCGCTGCGAATATTCCGTCGTCTGAAGACTGTGAGCTTTCCAGCTTGGCAGACATCTCGTTTGCTCACTTTTCATTGCAAGGTCTGACCATCGACGTTATCGCACCTAAGAAACTGGGGACTCGCCCACTTCCAGTCGTTGTCGTATGTGTCGACTTTCTCTATCGGAAAAAGGCTAATGATTTGCTATAGTGGATTTTTGGAGGTAATACGCTGAGTCCTACGCGAGGGGTATCTACGAGCTGACACTTTGCTTTTCTTTCCTTCAAGGTGGCTTCGAAATTGGTGGCACACGGATGTACGCTTTCACTTTCCAGGAATTTCCATGGCGGAGCTCAACTTCTCTAGGTACGATGGTACTGGCATTGTCAGACGCTCGATCAAGCTTGGAGAGCCAATGATCTATGTAGCCATGAACTACCGAGTATCGGGTAAGCCAGAACCAGACCTATGAAGTTTCTCAGTATTCTCATTGCGATTCTAGCGTACGGGTTCTTGGCGGGCAAGGAGGTGAAAGACGCCAAAGTCGGAAATCTGGGACTACACGATCGTATGCAACTCACTCTTCGTCTGAGGCCTTCACTGAAGTTATCACCCTCAAGAACGACTAGCCCTCAAATGGGTCCAAAAATACATTGGCCAATTCGGAGGAGACCCGACCAAAGTCACTCTGTGCGTTTTCTGTTTCTACCGGATCATGACATACGCTGACAACGTTTGGTAGCTGGGGTCAATCGGCAGGCGCTATTTCGGTTTCCTTGCATATGCTCATGAACGATGGCAACCATGAAGGACTCTTCCGAGGCGCTTTCATGCAATCGGGTGCCCCTATACCCGTCGGCGACTTGGAGCATGGCCAACGCGGTACGTAGCCTTGGAACCGTGCGATTATCGCATTGTTGACACTCTCTTACAGACTACGATGATATTGTGCAAAGGACAAATTGTGGAGGGTGGAATGACACTCTGGCGTGTCTGAGACATGTGGATTACGAAAAGTTGAAGAAGGCGGTCGACGCATCGCCCTTCCTGATGGAATACCGGGTGAGGATCAGCTTTAATCCGCGTCGGTGTTGGTTGTCTGATTCACGCCGCCGTCTAAGTCCTTGATTCTGGCTTGGCTTCCCCGGACGGACGGTGTCTTGTTCTCTGATAATCCGCAACGCCTCGTGCTGCAAGGAAAAGTTGCCAACATTCCTTTCGTGAGCGGAATGTTGTTACTATCTGCTTGTAAGTGCTTCATCGTTGTCAACACTTCTTCTAGGAACCTGTGATGACGAGGGGACCTTATTTTCATTCTCTCAGCACAATGTTACGTGAGTTGGCCATCTTTCAGGCGGGTGATATCGTTACTAATATCTGTTTCAATTTTTCTGCTCATAGGACGAATGAAGATTTCAGGACATACGTCCGGGATGTCATGTTGCCCACCGCTCCAGATGCCGACGTTGATAGACTCGTGGACCCCTATCCTCGTCGACGACCACGAGATCTCTACGACAATGATCAATCGGTCTTAGCAGAATCTCCGTCCGACGCCGACGCCTTCAGCATGATGCGGCCGCAATTCAAGCGGCTGGCTACTTTCCAGGGAGATGTCGTCTTTCAAGCGCCACGTCGATTCTTCATTTCTGCGTTATCGGGGAAGCAGGATGTTTACACGTTCAGTAAGTCTTCTCTTACTCGCAAACCACTATATAGGCTTACCGTGGCACTGCAACTAGTCTACAAGCGTTTGAAGACGGTCGCTTATTTGCGTTCTTTCCATACCGCCGACCTCATCTTCAACTCGAAACGGCAGGCTTCAATGTTCCCACCCCATGACATGCAGGACTACCTTGTCCACTTTGTTACCCACCTTGACCCAAACGGAGATGGAAAAAGCGGAAACAAGAATCTCATCCACTGGCCGAGGTATAACAACGAGTCGCAACAGATGTTGTCTTTCAATGTGGCCCCCACCGGTATTTTCCGTCTGCTTTTGACTGTCACCGAGGATACTTTCAGAGAGGCCGAAATGAGCGCCGTCAGCGAGGTCTACCTGGAGCATCCGATTTGATGGTGGGGTATTGGGCAACCTGCTCAGATTGCTTGAACTGTTTTTTTCTTCTCTTTCACGTCTCGTATTAGCTTCCTATTGACTCGTACTTACTTGACCTTTCACTGGTACTCATTACAACCAAAAGAAAAGAACGACAACTTGCCTACTTGACATCAAGTTGAATCGTGGTCCGTTTTGTGGCAGATTCGAGCGCCTGAAAATCGCGACTCTGACCCCGTGGAATCGAGTAAAAGACCGGCGGATTTGGCGGATTTGATAGGATCAGCAAAATTCTGCCATGCTGAACGTTTAACGTTTAACGTTCAACTTCGGCCGAATACGAGTCGGATACGACGTTGAATTTCCACTGTTCGGCTGGCCTGCCTCCTAGGAGTGAGGATAACGGGCACGTGGTGTCACTTCCTGCGCGATTTGGCGCGTTTGTTATGTAAACTCAGAACTGAACTAGCGGGTCGGCTCTCAACCGTTTTCTTTCTTGGTGGTAAAACAAGTCATTCCGAGTCGATACGCAAACCCTGGTCTCCTCTCAAGCGCCTATATAAGACGATATCTCTAGCGCCTCAATACGTCGTTCCCTCACGATGTTCGTCGCTCGAGTCTTTCTCATCGTCGCTCATGTGGTTGGCGCCGCGGCATCGCCTTTTAGATCCAGTGTCCGCCTGGACAATGCTACTGTCATAGGCACTCGTGTTGGAAAGGTCTCCAAGTTCCGTGCCATACCCTATGGACAACCGCCGTACGCTCGCGCGTCTCCGGAGCTCAATCGCCCCGCTGAATCAAGCCTTTTTGTAGAACGGGCCAACTCCGCTTCCGGCTTCCCAGGGCTGTTGATGCATATACGGGAACCATTGACGCGACTTCTTCGGGACCGGCTTGTCCTCAACAGGCTGTCAAGCAAGCGGATTACATGGGACTCCCGACCTTCATCAGCGATTTCATCGATAATTCTATACTGACCGCGGTTATTCCATCGTCTGAAGACTGTGGGTACTTCGGCTTGGTGGCTAGCTCCGAATTGCTCACTCGGGGCCCAGGTTTGACTATCGATGTTACCGCACCGACGAACAGTTTGACATCTGGCCAACTTCCAGTTGTTGTCGTACGTGTCAGCTCTCCTTTTCGTAGAAAAAGCTGATAATCCTGGTAGTGGATTTTTGGAGGTATGCCGAGCCCTCCTCCGTATCATTGAGCTGATGATGTATGCCTTCTCTCATTCAAAGGTGGCTTTGAAATTGGTGGAACGCAGATGTAGGCTGACAGGTTACAGGAATTGTCATGACAGAGCTGACCTTACTTCTCTAGGTACGATGGTTATGCTGTTGTTGAACGCTCGATTGGGCTCAGCGAGCCAATCATTTATGTAGCTATGAACTACCGAGTGTCAGGTGATTCAGAGCCGTAGCGAGGCTTCGCGGTATTCTCATTGCGATTCTAGCGTATGGGTTCTTGGCGGGCAAGGAGGTGAAAGACGCCAAAGTCGGAAATCTTGGACTCCACGATCGTATGCGACTAGGTCTTCGTTTGAGGCCGTTACTGAAGCTATCACCTTCAAGAACGACTAGCCCTCAGGTGGGTCCAAAAATACATTGGCGCGTTCGGTGGGGACCCGACCAAAGTCACTCTGTGCGCTTTCTGTCTCTAACGAAATCAAGACACATGCTGACCACATTTGGTAGCTGGGGGCAATCGGCAGGCGCTATTTCGGTTTCCTTGCATATGCTCATGAACGATGGCAACCATGAAGGACTCTTCCGAGGCGCTTTCATGCAATCGGGTGCCCCTATCCCCGTCGGCGACTTGGAGCATGGCCAACGCGGTACGTAGCCTTGGAACCGTGCGATTATCGCATTGTTGACACTCTCTTACAGACTACGATGATATTGTGCAAAGGACAAATTGTGGAGGGTGGAATGACACTCTGGCGTGTCTGAGACATGTGGATTACGAAAAGTTGAAGAAGGCGGTCGACGCTTCGCCCTTCATATTAGAGTACCGGGTGAGTATAAGCTTGAATCTGCGACGTTGTTGACTGACTGTTTCTCGCCGCCGTCTAGTCCTTGATTCTGGCATGGCTTCCTCGGACGGATGGCGTCTTGTTTTCTGATAATCCGCAACGTCTCGTGCAGCAAGGAAAAGTTGCCAACATTCCGTTTGTGACTGGTTTGTCGTTGCCTGCATAGCTGCTTCAGCGCTGTCAGCTCTTTTATCAGGAAATTGCGAGGACGAGGGGACCCTCTTTTCATTATCGCAATGGAATGTTACGTGAGTTCGCCACATGTCAGTCCGGTGAAAGTGTTACTAGTTTCGCATTCTATCTTTCTTCTCACAGTTCAATCAGTCGTTTTAGGGCTTATATCCACGACGTGATGTTGCCCACCGCTTCAGATGCCCAGATTGATAGACTCGTGGCCCTCTATACTCATCAAGATAGACCTCTCTCCGACGCGGGCTTCTTCAGTATGGAGACTTCTCAATTCGATCGGTTGGCTACTTTTCAGGGAGATGCCGTGTTTCAAGCGCCACGTCGATTCTTCATTTCGGCGTTATCAGGAAGGCAGGATATCTACACATACAGTACGTCTTCTCTCAGACACAGAACACGATTTTGGGCTAACCGTGATGATGTGTCCAGTTTACAGGCGTTTGAAGTACGCTCCCATCTTGGGGACGTTCCATTCCGCCGACCTCATCTTCAACTCGTTTCGTGAGCTTTCGATACTCCCACCTCCTGACCTCCAGGACTACATCATCCAATTTGTCAACTACCTTGATCCCAATGGAGACGGAAACACAGGACTTATCACCTGGCCGAAGTACACCAACGAGTCGCAAAAGATGTTATCCTTCGATGTTGCTGGTGTTCTTCGTCCGCCCTGGACAATCACCGAAGATACCTACAGAGCGGCAGAAGTCAGCGCGCTGAGTGAGATTTACCTAGAGCATCCGATTTGATCACCTTCTTGGACCAAGCATCGCGATAGCTGTAAATACTGGACCCTTTTCATTCTTTCATGCCTATCATCAGACTCTTGTCGACTCGCACTTATTTGACCTTTCAATTTCATAGCATGGAATGTAGTACTCATCGGGACAAAATTCCTGTATCTCAACATCATTCTCCTCGAAAGAGTCCGGAACTGTTTTGCGGGCGAAGTTCTGGAGTTCCAGCTCATTTCCCCATATATGCCGCCTCAATCTCTTATTATGAACTTCTTGCCGGCTGGGTGAACGGAGCTTCAATGAAACAACGACTAACTTTTAATCGCACTCGATGAGTAAGCCATACTCGACGCACTAACGAATCATACGCTAAGCATCCTCCACCTTCACTTCCGACTACGAAGGAAATTCAAATATCGATTGAATAATCGGACCATTGCGACTCACGGTGAAATGCTCGACATCGATTTCGACGACAACATTGTACAGCGCATCCTCTATCGAAGTTGTCACCACTTCACCATCCTCGCCAGTTGCCTGAGTGCCATCTTCGTTGTAGATGACGTTATCGTGGCCGAGGAGAAGGAACCGCCCCTTGCAGGCAACGAAGCAGTGTAAATCAAGATCCAAATCCCACACACGGGAGCGTATGTTCATACAGGAAATAGTCTCCTCGTCCATATTGCATCGCCATATGTCGGGCACAAGATCTCCTGTCCCATACGGAATCCATGCAACGACTAATGCATTGTCCGAGCGAGAATGGTCAGTGACAGCACCCACTGGTTGCATCCAGTACCAGTTGGCTTCGTCTGGCAAAGTGCCTCGCGCAGGGAAAAGGGCGGAGAAGGTCCGGTGCCGAGTATGAAACACGAACCAGCGGTCAGGATTTAAGTCAACGGTCTGTGAGAGGTGGTGATTAAGGCGCGCACAAAGGAGCACGGAGAAGATGAACGGGCCTCTGTATTCCCCGATCGTCGCCGACCAGGCCCTAACAGAATCTTAACACCGTCATATATCGCAATAGCCTTTGCATCGTATGATGCCTCTATATCGTCTGGGTCATATGGGACGTCCGTGGCGACCCATGTCCACTCGTTGCCATCGTACTCAGCTATGGAGTAGCTCCGTCGGACTGTTGCTTTTGCTGCGATTTTGTCCCTTCCGCCAAAGATGAAAAGTCGATTTTTGATGGCAACCATAGATGCGTTCACTCTCGAAAGGACCTTCCCACCTTTGACATTCTCGTAACGCCACTTCATGCTGTCAAGATCTACTGAGACAAGTTTGGATAATGTTTTACCATTCTGAGAGTCGACTCCGCCGAAGAGGAACAGAAATCTTTGACCTGACGACGTCTTGAATATGGCGTCGGCCGGCTTTACAAGAATGGGAAGGGGAGAAGGTTTATCGTGCCCTCTAACTACGGGAGCCTACAGAACCACAGAATGAGCCAAGACAAGTGCAGAAGTCAGGATCCGGGACTCGCCTGCCAGGACATGCTCCCAATGTCAAGTATACGAAACTGATTTGTTGCCTTTGACGGTTTATGAGCCGTACCGCCGTACATTACAACTTGTCCGCCTTCGTTATCGATGACAAAATGAACCCAATCATAGAATTTAGGAAGGCTGGCGCTCTTCAATCGATGAATGGTGAAGCCATCAACCTTGGTTATAGTGCTAGTATCGGATGCTGGCAACTACAGAGTATGTAAATCAAACGCGTTGAAAGGAAGTATACACTTACTTCGGGGTCAGAACTTCCCAAGCTTAATCGTCGACGTTGGGAAGAGGGTGACTGTGAAGCTGTAGAAAGCGCCTTTCTTTTGCGACTTGACAATACTGGCATGGCTTTACAGAATGTTCTGTACTCCGGCGACGATAGCTACTTAAAACTCTTCGTGGTGGTAGTAAGAGATTATCACCGTGGCTGTGTACTAGTCGGGCTCTTTAAGTCCTGGCTGCGTCAGAAACAGTACGCCCAAGGACCATTATGATTGTGCGAAGCGAGCGATAGTGAAGGACCCGATCTCTTCAACAGTCCAAGCGTAACGTTGGGTATTATAAATACCCAAACCTAGAAACAGTACTCTATGTTTAGCTACTCGAATCTTCATTTTCCATCTTGACATCTTCCGTGTCCTGAAAGTATTTCGTCAGTCGAGGTTGACTCGTACGTAGTCGTTAAAATAACCCACTAGCACTCGCACGTCCAACTCTAATGCAGAGATCTTCTCCAGGTCCTCTAGTTCTACACAAACATCGATCCGAGCATCAGCACGCTTCGGTTGATCATAGCCGAGGAATAGAGCGCGCCCTCCCATGGCCGCGAAAGTCACAAATTCAACCCCAAGCTTTGCGATCACCGCTCGGACACCCAAACATCGCATTTCTTCCGTCGGCGGGACGAAGTATTGCCATATCTCAGGCGTTGACGGTACATGCTCTTTTGGAATAGACCACGCCGCCATCAGCACCTGCGGAGGAGAGCTTGGATCTGCTCCATTGGGGACACCAGTAGTCCGTCTATGAGAATGGTCATTGTAAGACAGAGCATACGACGACTGCTTTTGCGGAAATGTCTTCATCCCACCTAGAAGACTTGTCGGAGGAATCGGGCGCATAGTTCGGTTGATGGGGTGGAAGTAGATGAAGTGTTTTTCGACGAGATCATAGGGCTGCTGGAATTGCTGCCAATCGCACCGTCAGCGTAATCAGAATGGAGGCCAGCAAGTAACATACACGATCGCCATATCCAAGTCCAGGTCCCAAAAGAATCATCCTATCCCATGGGTCGTACGTCGCAGAGCCAAACGCGGTCGGCATTTTTGTTTTCAGGATCTTGTCATCGTACGCAACATCCCTGTGTACCCATCGCCACGTCTTTAACGAGTATTCCAGTATGCAATACGAGTGTATAGGTTTCGGTATTGAGTCTCCCGGCTCGTCAGACTCTCCACCAAAGATGAAAAGCTGCTTGTCAAGGCAAACCATAGACGCGCCAATGCGGTTCGGAACGGTGCCTCCTGCAACTCTTAACAATCCCCACTTTTGTTCAACGAGATCGATGAAGACAATTTCGGCAGTTGTCGTGTCGCCTCGGCGTCCCTCTCGTTTACCTCCAAAGAGAAAGATGAAGTCCCGGGGCAAGTTTCCAGGACCATCAAATTTGACCATGGCAGAAGACGGTCCGTAAATCGCAGGTAGGGGATCGTTTGAGAATTCGAACCGCCCTTCAGGATCAAAGACAATTGTATCCTAGATAGATCGTGAGATTGTGATTAAGTGACCTTGATTGTGTTATTGAACCTACCGTCAAATCAGCCCAATGCATGTTTGCAATATCAAACTTGAAGAAATGGTTTGTTGGTACATAGTTAATGTCTTCAAAAGGCCGTTTGATTGCGCCGGCATCTGGGTCGATACTCCCTCCGTAACGATACAAAACTCGATGAGTCAAATCCGGTACGGTAGAAGCCCACTCTGTAGCCAGGGGGCAGATACCGTTGGCTATACGCACAACCGTACATATGTCGGCGTCATTTATAGTCTAGTAATCATTGTGCCTCAGTTTTCTTTGAGGACTAAAGTAGACATACCTTTTTGTGTGCAGAAGCTTTCTTTCTGTTGTTAGTCGCGCGCCCGTTTGTTTGGGTAACTGAAGACTTGGTCTGCGTCTTTCGTGTCCGTGACCGTAGGGTTCTTGGTCCTGGGCCTTCCCTAGCCTCTTGATCAACATTGGTTGGATTAGTACGTATAGATGTCCGAGTACGTCTCATGTCAACATCTCCTGGTATACGAGGCATCAAATTGAATGCAAGATAGTTGTAGAAGAACAAGGGGATGAATCTGTGTTGCAGAGGCAACGTGAAGGACGGAAGCAACTGTCGGACAGATCGGTCCGAGTTTCGATCATTCAACAATCTTTGTTCAACGAAGGCTGATACCCAGCTAAGCAGCTCGTCGATTCGTCCTGACGCTCTGATATTTCAGGAAGATGAAACATAAATGTTATTGATAAGTTATAGCCCGCCAGTAGCGCAAGTAAAGCTTGAATCTAATTGTGGTCGTTGAAAGACCAACAGAGTGGCGGAGAATGCTCGATACAAGGTATATACGCTGAACATTACAAGCAAGCTGCCACAACAATGATCAGGATTGTCGAAGTGACACTGGTCATTGAGTAGAGAGACTGAGAGACAGCGCTGTTATCGTCGGTGCTACATCAACCATGATTAGTCCACATATTCACAGCGCGACAAGGACAAGGTCCAAACTTACCGTTCAGAGGAATCAGCACTCGAGGTCGAAGTAGCGTCTTCAGGCAATGGGGTGGCGGTCACGCCCTAGATGTTCACAGTGAGCAACTTTATGGTACACTGAAAACGAAGAGCATAGACATACCACCGCTGTGCAGAGTGCCGCCGAGGTGCCCATGGCAGTATCATAGTCACCACTATTACAGGTGGCCTCGAAGCACGACCTCGTGCTATTGACGAACGAAAAGCTCTTGCACAAGCAGGTATTATCTGTGCTTGAGCAGCCGCCAAACTCGGCGTTACGAATACATGTCGTAGCACAGTCTATAGTTGATGGTCAGACTCTGAGAGTGCTACACACGAGCTGCCATCTCACCTGGATACAGTTCAGTGGATGTCGCAAATGACAGGACTGATGAAAGAGCGAAAAGGGTGGTCGTGGAGAAACGCATAGTGATGGAGGGATTTGAAGGTGAATTACATCTGGAGGGAGCCATACCCTATATATATAACGCAGAGAACACAGTATAAACTCGGACAAGGGCGTCTTTCACGTTGTGCCACATTGGGACATTGCCTTGATGGGCGAGCCCCCCCAGATAGAAAACAAGGCACGTTGCCCTGGATGCTCATCGGCCTTGTTCCCTTTTTGATGTTTTGCTTGTGTACGATTGTGTACGACGCTGGTTATCGCTGATATGAGGGCACAAAGCTCGTGAGGCTGGGTCCATCTAGTAAGCGACTACCTCTTGACCATGACGTTCTACAAGATCGCATTTGTCGGACTATTCTACCAGAAAGACTTTCACTTTTCATCATACGATGTCTTGTAATGACCTCTCACCATGACGTCCCTTGTTACCCTACTATCCTTGATCGGGAAGTGAAATCGCGGCCAGAAGTGAAATCCTCGCAGTATTTAGCTTCCCTATATCGCAATTGTCATTGTATCGCACCAGGAATTTTCCATAAGATGCTTTTACACCTAAGGAACGAGTATACAACAGTACAAGGTCACTGGACAAATGGGGAGTGAAGAGTGAATTTTGAATAGCTGAAATCGAGGCGTGATGCGATTTCATTACTGCTTCGTGCCCCCGTGTAAAGTAACCCAGACCTCGGATGGTCCTGGGACTTTTCATACATGTTCAATACCCTGTTTAGGTATCACTCGATGCAAAACACCGGAGGAGAACGGCCGTACTCGATGACAACACTCATCGAGAACAGGAAGTGAAATCGACAGTGACAATTTTTCAAACCCCGCAATGCCATTGCTTGTAACCACCGCCACGGCGTGGTTAGGTTACCACGCATAGGTGCCGTGGTGCCGACCAAGTGTCGGCACCAGGAGGCAGGACTGGTCACAGCTCGTCACGATTTCACTTCCCCGCTTAATTGAAGGTCGCAATCGCGGCCGCATTGGCAAAGCTCGTCCTCCGCCTAAAAACCCCAAACTTGATACACTTCATCTATAGCATATGGAATGTCTGATTTACAATTTCCAGGGCAATACACAAAGAATTGAGCTATTTACCACCCGTTCCAATAATCGATTTCACTTCCCGATCAAGGATAGTAACCTTCCGACTATGTATGTGGCCTGCGCATCATAGCGGGACGCGTTAAACTGAATCGCTCTAATTGAACAGATCTAGATCTAGTACGTGGTGGCATACGAAGACAAGGAATACCCTGAACTCCGTATAATCTATGCAAGTCGTGGAGATAAACCCAAGTCGGTATAGGCCATTGGCAGTGGGCTGCGAAATCAACCCACAAGAACAGCAAATGTCATTGGGCCGAAGGCGAAAAATGCACGCCCTTGTTACTGCCTACCAAACCACTTTCCAGATCAAGCTTTAATAATGTCAGAAACAATTATAAATCGGGGGGACTGCAGAACTCACAGTAATCGCCGTTAGTCCGCTTCCCGATCCTTGTGAGCTCGTCGCGCTGGTTGCTGGATCTTGGCGTGACGGCGTTGACATCCTCGTTACAAGAGTGTTATTATCCACCTGACTAGTCTGAGGCCCAGAAGTCGTGTCAACGACAACGTCAGCCTGACTGTTGTGTGCCAGTCTTTTCGTCGTGGATAAAGAACGCAAGTAGTCTGCATTTTCGGATGACCGCATACTCGTCAGCGTCGCTGATCGACTCATAGTGAGCGACATGTTGCGCCCAAATGAGAAGAAGGGAATCGAGAGACCATCTACATTATGTCAATAGAGCACATGCGAGAAAGAAAGGGCGCACGTGTGATGATAGATCCTAACACGACGAAGGAGACAATAGGTTGCAGGACCTTGGCGAGCAACTCTGCCTGATTGGCGGGTGGATCATGAGGCTCTGGCAGACGGGACACCGCCAGAGTCGAGATGAAAATCGCGCCGACGCCCATCTACCCAAAAAGCATTCGTCAGCTAGAACCGCGGCAAGCGTCATTGGCATCTATACTCACGGGTCCTGCGAAGAACATCAACGCAATATCACATAATAAAAGATCCATACCGACCAAAATGTCCAGAAAACAGCGCCTCTTGCCAGGTAGTGATCTCAGGAACCCATTTGAACAGCAGCAAAATGGAAGGAATCCGGCGCAGCGCCAAAATCGCTATGACCAGCACCACAAGGCGCCAGGGTTCGATACCGTATTGAGGCATGTTGAACGATTCGAAGGGCAGCCATGCGCCAATGTAAACGAAGCATGCACAGTTCAGCACTAGATCAATAACCGAAGCAAAAATCTCGTCTTCAGTATGGGTATTGAAGTTACCATCCCATGAAATTGCGGTGCCTGTCATTACTGATCAATTACCTGAAGCCAAGTAGCGAGGAGATGGGAGCTATACCAGCAGCGAATGCAGCGAGGAGGTCATCGCTTCCAATAGTACTGGCTATACCGATAGTGAAGAGCGCCATGGCGAGATACTGTGCTACATAGGACTCGCGGTCAATGAAACCCTTGTTGTGGGAGAGTTTCATCAACCAGTTGAACATAGTTCCTGCGCCAGGGTCAGCCACGTATATTCTGCTACGAGTAGAAACAGACCTAAGACAGCCCCGAGAGCTGTTCCCAAGATGACTTGGTCTGGAAGCTTGCTGTTAAAAGTTGCACTCTATGGGAGAGAAAATATTGACATAACCAGCCAACGAGGAACCATTTTCCGATGGCTTCCCTCGTGGATGCCTCGACCGTAAGATATATCGAAATAGAAAGAAACGGATACGCTGACAAGAGGGTGTCAAGGAAAGCTAGAAACCTGTGACACAGCAAAACATACCAAGGCCATCATTAGCGGCAGACTCTGCGGAAAGAATCTGACGAAGATTGAGCGGGACATGCTTCATTGCGAATTTCCCTCCTAACATTATGAGCACTACAGACAATGACCAAGACGGAGCGCGCACTCACCAACAATCGCGGCGCATATGATAGGGTCGGTCGGAGTCAGACAGGCAGCGATGGCCAGACACGAGACAAAATTTAACTCTCCGAAGAGCGCCTTCAAGATGCCTGCACAGAGTTGAGTAATGTCCATACATCACACCCACATACGCACCTGCAACGATAACCCAGCCGATCGCCATAGTAGGTACGACCAGTACCAAAAGCCCGCGGACATGTTTCGCCATGTATGACTTTGGAAGCTCGACACCGATGGCGAAAAGACCCATGGCGAGAACGACGCGCATTATTTCAAGCGTGATCTTTTGCGTCTCTGCGCCCCAATCCCGCGGGTCGAATGCGTTCGCGACGTGCGGCCCCATCAAAATCCCGAATGCTGTTCCAAGAACGACTTCATTGATGTACAGCTGCAAGACGATGAAAACTGCATTATATCACCAGTAAAATCGCACATACCTTCTCCTTGACAAGCAAGGAACACATGGAGAACTGGTAGTGCGTATCTGTGAGTCACTGGAAGATAAGCGGGGCATGGCAAACTCACGCCAACTACGAAGCCGCCGAGGACGATGTAGGCCAATCCGGGTGGGGTAACCTGTTCGACTGTGTAATCGTTCGACCTAGACGGCGCAGAATATGAGAAATACAGACTTCTATAAAATCCTGCGAGCTCAGACCCATGGCAGCAGACTCAGAGGGTGGTGGTGGGAGTTGAACTGTTTAAAGTCTTGGCGCCGCCGCCGGCATATTGGAATCCGGAGCGTTGCGTAAAATAAGTAATTAATTGGAGGTTTATTAACCGATCAGCTGGGTACTTACCTGCCATGCCGTCGATTGGCTTCCCAAATAGGCAGTGGCAGGTAAGTCCCACAGCGCGACATTTGTTCTTTCGAGACGGCGGGCTGCTCCAGCAGCCATTTAGCTACTCAAAATGATTGATATTGTATAGTACTACCAACTTTGACAGTCATCATGTCGAAGGAGCACTGCCCATGGCCGAATCTGGCGAATGGCAGGTAAGTCTGGCTCGATTAGTCAGCGACTTACCTGCCATCGCCCGCGCGCACTCTCACTACTATACGTACTGTCTGTCTAGCCGTTCCATGGCAGGAGCTTGCAGTACTAGCTGAGGACCTGCTACAGCTTGCTGTAGACCTTTGTGGATATAAAACTTCGTGTTTTTGTAGGCATCACTGGTACAGAACATGCGCCGCGCCGATTCCGCGGCAGCGGAAGATTTTTTTGCTTTTTTACAGTGTTGAGCAGGCTCTCTGAGCTTATTTAAGTCCTTGGTGTACTCTCTCAAACTCCCTCTCTTGAAATTCTTTTTTCCACACATTTTTGGCCGGAATACCCAGTGCATTGGGTCAAAAACCTTAATTGAAGCGTTCAAAGAACACATCTATTAAACCACGTGAGCGATGCCTTTAACACTAAGGGCATATACGCAGTGGTAAAGAACCACACCAGTGCGTAAATGAGCCATACAAATATTGCAAGCCTTGGTTAATATCGGTAATGTAGACCAAGATACATTCATACAAAATAAATCACTATACAGCTTTCGCACTCTGCTCCCTCAATTTGTCAAAGAACGCTTTCACATCCTCATCACCGACTACCTTTCCTTCATTCGCGAACGGCCGAAGATACTGCACCAAGTTATCGCTATGATCTGTTCATTAATAGCCCTCAATACATCTGGCGCAACGTACCGCATCGCATTGAACGCGTGAATACCATCGATTGCTCTCTCCCGCGGAAGGCGATTGAGTGCGCGCATCCCAAGCTCTTCTAATGAAAGTCCAGAGTCCGGGTCTTCAGGTGGTTCATACGTCTCCTCCTCCTTGAGAAGAAACGCATTAGCTTCCAGTGACGGAAGGCATTCTTCACATCGACACCAGCGCTCTCTGAAATCTTCCGTAAGAAATACATCTCCTGCGCCCAGTTCAGAGGACGGGTCGGCAAGAATCTGCTGTGCGACAGGATTAAGCGGGGGGGCAAGGCACGCGCGGGGCCTTTTGGCTTCGCGCTCTCCTTCGCGTGCCGATGGAGAAAGGGCGCGTTTCGATGGCACGACGGGAGCTTCAGAGGTGGGTGTACCTTCGTCAAAAACGAGGACGGGGTCTTGCGTAGGGGCAAGAACTTTCCAGGGGAGAGAAGGAGCATCGCGAATCGCCATAAGACATCCTTCGGTCCCTGCGTAACGCAGCAGAGTGGGGATTTTCCTGACACATGCGGCACACACAAAGGAGTCGTAGTCTGAAGCACGTATCATGGGAGGTGGAAGGCCTGAAGAAGACGCGTCGGATGCCGCATCATCGACGTCGCCTTCTGGCGCGGCAGGTGCCTCTGCTTCTGTCTCGGGTTTCTCACGAAGGTTGCAGCATGATTCGTGGAACCAGTCCTGTATATGAAAGGTCAATATGATACTAGATAACACAGATTACCCCTTGCCTCGCACGACAAACACTGGATCATAGTCTCCCTCTCTGTATTTGGATCATACGGGCGTCCACACCTACAGAACACGCCGCTAAAGTTTTGGCCGTACGCGTTCGACGTGTTCGGCTCCTCTGGCGTTTTATGCAAGTGACACGGGTGTGGAAGCGCAGATGTAGGACAATCACATCGAAAGTCGCGTTTAGGAAATCTAGGGAAAGCTCAGCGGTGGTTGTGATGGATGACGGGAACGTCGCACAGCTCTGTTTGCTCGTGGTCGGTGTGACACGCTATGGAACAGGCTGAGCATATTCCACGCGGTAGATTACACGTTATGCAAAGGTAAACAGGTTGCCTGGTGGAAGTATAGGTTCTGGAGACACATGGACGAGATTGCACGCGTACCGGAGAGAGCCAAGCGGGTATGTGCACTGGTTAAACTGGTGAGGCAGGGCCTCTGAGGCCTCTTTTAACAAATTATCCTGAGAATCAAGGTACTCTTGTAGCGTAGCAGCCATGTCTGCTCGAGGGATGGTGGTGGTCGCAGACTAAGGAAATATCGCGCACGTGATGCTAACCCTCCTTCTCCTTCTGCCTTCACGACCTCGACGTTCCATGAATCTGAGTTGTGATATTCCTGCTGGATATTGATATTCCGACATAAGCAGACATCCTCGGAATAGGAAAGCTCTACTTGAAGTCGCAGTATTCGGAACTCGGACGGAAATCTACTCGATTATTTAGCCGAAGCGTTTGGTTTCCTCATCTCCAACCACTTCCAGCAAGATGAACGCTCCGGATCCCATTCTGCTAACTCTCTTTGCTAATCGCTTTATGAGCGTTGCCGAAGCCATGGGCAGATCATTGCAGCAGACCTCGATAAGCACAAATATCAAGGAACGTCTCGACTTTTCCTGTGCTCTGTTTGCCCCAGACGGAGACCTTGTTGCGAATGCGCCTTTCATTCCTATCCATCTTGGTTCCATGAGCTTGTGCGTATTGAGCTTTTCATAAGAACAGCCCATTGACATAGACATAGCGCCGTCAAATATCAGATGAATGTCTACGGAAAAGATCTGGAGGAGGGCGACGTTCTAATGACCAACTCCCCACACGCCGGTGGATCGTACGCCATTCTCTCCCCCTTGCCGAGCTTCCATGATAACGCGCTCCAATTCCAGTCATCTCCCCGATATCACCATCATTACTCCCGTCTTCGATTCCGAAACCAAAGAGATTATATTCTTCACCGCGTCGCGTGGACACCATGCCGACATTGGTGGCATACTCCCCGGATCGATGCCCCCGACATCCGTCAATATCTTCGAAGAAGGCGCTGAAATCGTCAGCTTCAAAATCGTATCCAAGGGTATATTTGATAAGGACGGTCTGTACGAGTATATGGTCGAACAGCCCGCGAAATACCCCGGAAGCTCTGGATGCCGAAATATCCGGGATGTTGAGAGTGATTTGAAAGCTGTGAGCTAAACTAGCTACGATTAGCACTTTAATCTGATGCCCTCATGACTAGCAAATCGCTGCCAACCATAAAGGCATCCAGCTCATCCATGTCAGTGCGTTAACCTTTTTTAACTAACATCAACTGAAGCTAACATTTGCTCTTTCTACAGTCGTCGATGACTATGGCCTCCCGACTGTACAGGAATACATGTACCACATCCGCTCCAACGCCGAAATGTCTGTCCGAAACCTGCTGCGCGATGTGGCGAAGCGCGCTGGAAGCACCGTTCTATCATCTATCGACTACCTCGACGACGGGTCGCCAATCCAACTACGCGTCGACATCAATGAGGAGAAGGGTTCGGCCGTGTTGGATTTTGCCGGGACAGGATTCGAGGTCCGGGGCAATCTCAACGCGCCAATATCCGTGGTGCATTCTGCTGTGATTTACTGCATGCGCGCGATGTTGGATTTGGATATCCCGCTTAATGCCGGGTGTCTCGTTCCGTTGGAGAGTAAGTCGGCTTGTTGTTTGATTTGTGGCCGAGGTTGACCTTCTATAGTCAAAATCCCTCCTAAATCGCTTCTATCGCCTTCGAAAACTGCAGCGGTATGTGGTGGGAATGTATTAACGTCTCAGCGCATCGTCGATGTTGTATTAAAAGCTTTCCATGCATGTGCAGCGAGTCAAGGATGTACCAAGTGTGTTTTCCCCCAACTTTTACCACAGGCATCCGATAATGTTTTTTTAGCAATCTGACGTTTGGTACTGGAGGAAAGGACAAGGACGGAAAGGCCATCCCGGGATGGGGATACTACGAGGTCTGCCGTCTTTCACTTTTCTTTCGTACTATACTGATCATCATCTTGGACAGACCATCGCTGGAGGCTCAGGTGCCGGCCCATCCTGGCATGGAACTTCGGGCATCCACACGCACATCACCAATACGCGGATAGGTGATGTCGAAATCCTCGAACGGCGCTATCCTGTCATGGTGCACCAGTTCGGATTGCGCTCGGGCTCGGCGGGTGTTGGCAAGTTCCGTGGCGGCGAGGGGGTCGTGAGGGAGATTGAGATGCTCGAGCCGATGCAGGTTTCCATTCTTTCTGAGGTGAGGGCTTTCTGTCGTCTGCTCTTTCCTCGATTGATGTTTTATAGCGCCGCACTCGGCAGCCATATGGGCTGGAGGGAGGAGGGCCTGGTGGGATGGGGCGTAACACGTGGGTCAAGAATTTGCGGAAGGATGATGGGGATTTGGTTGATGGGGTGGCGGGGACACGGGATATCAACATTGGGGGGAAGGCGACTGTGTGGATGGGGAAAGGAGATAAGTTGTTGATTGAGACGCCGGGTGGCGGGGCGTGGGGCGCGTTGGAAGGTGATGAACTGCATCATGTTGCCGAACATAAAGCGGCTTGGGAGCCTAGAGGTTCTATCGCGGAGCGGGCAAGGGCGCAAGCGGCGTTTTAGTGTGGTCAAACACATAATGTGCAAATTAAGTGTAAATGAGGCTATCTTTGACACGTCTGCTTGATACACATTATACTGATAAGTAATGTACTACTATACAACCAAATTTCGAGTCCGTACGGCACGTAATAATTCATGGTTATGAAGAGGCTTCAGCGGTTAAGTTCCGCCTCCCTCTTGGCATAGTCTTCCCGGCTCTGCAGATCATTGTCAGTGTCAAGAATATCGACAGATGTGTATCCTCACCATCGCCGCAGGCATGTTGTTCATAATCTGAGGACTGGGAATATGTGGGTCCCGCGCGTGGTGGGCGCCCATGACGTGATCAGACCTCAGTCCACCGCCGGGTGGTGCGGGCTGTAGATCGGAGGGATCGTTGGATTTCTGGCAAAGATATCGAAATGAGAACCACGAATGCACAACGTATGACCGCGAACGTACAGCAGGATGTGGTTGGATGGAGAACTGCTGCTCCTCCCCTTCGTTCTGATTACCGCTATGGATAGTCTTGGACTTGATCTTGTCGATAATGCTGGACATATTGTGTTGTTGTGTGGGATACTAGTGATTGACCTTTATATACGCGTTCTGGAGCGGTTGAGTCATCGATGACGGACTGCGGGGATTATGATGACATACTGCGGAATTGCTGTGCAGGACTTTGGCAGGCACCAATTGCGCCACACGCACCTGTCGGCCGGATAGATCCGAGCCAATCGCCGTTATCAGATATCATTTTTCGGTGAATCAGCAATTGCAATAATATTATTGCCCGAACCGATCTTGCTCTCAAACGATGGCTGCCAACCTCCCAAACTTCTACACCGTACAGTCCCCGGAACACTTCCAGCAGCTGCTCTCTGAAGATCTGAATCGGGTGTCGCTGCTTAATTTCTGGGCGGAATGGGCGGAGCCGTGTAAGCAGATGAACGAGGTGGTGAAGGAGCTAGCGAAGAAACACGCGAGGCTGCTGGTGCTGCAAGTGCGTTAATCTACATTCATCCGTGGCACATTACAAATGTACTGAATGCGCCGAAAAGATTGAAGCCGAGGCCCAGTCAGACATCACCGAATCCTTCGACATCGAAGCCGTCCCTTCCTTCCTCGTCCTAAGGGGACATGTCCTCTTGGAGAGAATATCAGGCGCCGATGCCCCAGCGTTAACTGCTGCAATCGCGAAACACGCCATCGCGCCTCCCAGTTTGCCATTAAGCAAGACCGACAGAGCACCGGCTGCAGCTGTCGACAACTACGAGTCGCCCGAGGACCTGGACAAGCGTATGCGCGCGATCATGACCCAGAGCAAGGTCGTTCTCTTCATGAAAGGGAACCCGGCGACGCCGCGGTGTGGATTCTCGAGGCGTATCACGGCGCTGCTTAATGAGCAGAACGTCGAGTTTACGTCGTTTGATATCTTGGAGGATGAAGCTGTTCGACAGGGTTTGTTGTTTTTATTGTTTTTGGTCCCCCCCAGTCTCACTGATTTCTGCAGGTTTGAAGACTCTGAATAATTGGCCGACGTTCCCCCAACTTATCATCAACGGTGAGTTCGTGGGAGGGCTCGACATTGTTCAGGAGATGGTCGAGAATGGTGAGCTCGGCGAGATGCTGGCTTAGAATTTGTTTGATCTTGGGAATTATATGTGTATCGCGGTGTAACAATTGACATGGGCCATTTTAATTTGTGGACCACGCTAATTGAGATTCTTGTGAAGGAAGTAATGGAGAGTAATGGTCAAATAAGATGGTTATAAGAAGATGACTGCAAAGTTCTGCATCGCTAACCAAAAACTGAGGGCTTGTGCAACATCATTGGTTGAGTACAGATCAACTGCGTGGCGTACTTAATCAGCCAGCATAACACATTGGAGATGGCAAAGTGAAAATGAATTGCGGTTACGTCTAGGCTACAATAACAATACTCGTGGGCATGCAAATGGCTTGGCGGCAAGTTGTTGACTCTGGTCAAGCTTAAAGACGGCAATCCAACACAAAAGACCCAAGAACCGCGATAATAGCAACGATAGTGTAGTTCCACACCAACAGCGGGTCGCCAGATAGCGCTGATCATGTCATAGCGCTTCTGCAGCAGAGATATACAGAACTATCCACGCATCAGTAACAAACAGGCAATGGAGAGACATCAAGGTTCAACAGGCGCACCATTGTTTCCTCGAATGAACGCATCCCCGTATCGGTTCGTGATTCTCCCATTCGCGTGCTCCTCCGTCTGCTCAAGGGCAATATTCACATATCCATCTAGACACGACAGTATTCCTGAAAAAGTATAAGACGGTTCCGTTCAGTCAGCTGATCACACCTGCAAACCTCCATGCCGAGTTCACGAGCAAAATACCGCAACTACTAGAGCCGCCCTCGTCAGGATAATGCCGATTGTCGATCTCGCTAAATTCACTCGTTTTCATACTGTTTCTTCGCGTAGTCATGCTCTACCATACTTAGATTAGATATTATAAGGGTTAAGCTTATAAATACACCATGATTATACCGTGGAATCAATGGGATCATGCTGTTGACAGATAGATCAACAATCATCCTCGTCTTCCTCGTCTTCCTCATCGTTGTTGCCATCTCCCGCCTTCGAGGTATCACTCTTGGGTGTTGTTCTATGGTCTGAACTGCCCCCACGCGTCTGGTACAGTTTGCTTGCCTCTTTGAGTACCTGGATCTTCTTACCTTTTAGCTTGTAATCTTTGGCAACGATGACGGTTCCCAGCGCCCATAATACAAGATCTGGACATCTAGGGCAGCACACGACATCGCCTCTGTGAAGTGCGACGGATCCGTGAGCATTGGAGTGCTCTGTATTGCTTCATTCTTGCGGATCAATCTTCCGCTGGCTTTCGTCTCCTTTGGCTATGTTATCTGCTGCTCGCTGCTTGTCATGTACAGCTAATCGTGGATTGGCACGCATTGCAACACGACAAGCGCCCAGAATTCCCTCGACATTGTTGGTCGGCGGCATCCATGCGTTTGACCATTCTTCGGCAGACAATTGCTCGATTATTCCACATACAGTACGTCTTCTCTCAAACCCGGAAGGTCTGACCGTGACGATGTATCCATTTTACAGGTGTTTGAAGTATGCTCCCATCTTGGGGACGTTCCATTCCGCCGACCTCATCTTCAACTCGCTTCGTGAGCTTTCGATACTCCCACCTCCTGACCTCCAGGACTACATCATCCAATTTGTCAACTACCTTGATCCCAATGGAGACGGCAACACAGGACTTATCACCTGGCCGAAGTACACCAACAAGTCGCAAAAGATGTCATCCTTCGATGTGGCCGGTGTTCTTCGTCCGCCCTGGACAATCACCGAAGAACTTATTTGACCTTTCAGTTTCAAAGCTGGAATGTATAGTACTCATTGATTTCCACATGATTCTCCTCGAAAGACTTTGTGGGCAAAATTCTGGAGTTTCCCCATACGCGCCACCTCAATCTCTGATTATGAACTTCTTCCCAGCGGGATGAACAGAACTTCAATGAAACAAAGACCAACTTTCAATCGCGCTCGACGAGCAAGCCATACTCGACACATTAATGAATCAGACACTAAGCATCCTCCACCTTCACTTCCGACTAAGAAGAAAGTTTCATTCACAACTGAATCATTGGACTAATGCGACTTACATTGATTGTTTCCACATTGATTTCAACGATAACATTGAAAAGTGCATTATCTATCAAAGTCGTTGCCAGTTGGCCGCCTTCACCAGTTGCCTGTGTGTCATCTTCGTTGTAGCTGACGTTATCGTGGCCTAGGAGAAGGAACCGTCCCTTGCAAGCAATGACTTCGTGGAAATCAAGATCCAAATCCCACACTGGGCGAAGGCCTCGGAGTTTTCGGTGAAAACCCCGGTTAAAGAACCTCAAGAGTTTTAACAATTTTTTTAGATTAAAACAGTTTTAAAACTATTTTAACATTCTTTGAAGTATTTCCACCAAAAATTTAAGTGAAATTTGTTTTAAAAATATTAGTAAGAACACCGAAAGCCAAATTAGGAAATTTTAGAGTAGTTTTAAGGGTAAAATTAGGTTAAAATTATTGAAACTTGTATTTTAACAAGTTTAATAGTCAACCCCGCATTGACTGCGGTACTCCTTGCATTGATCTTGCATTGATTGCATTGACCTCGCATTGACGGCGGTACTCCTTGCGTTGACGGCGTTGATCCCACATTGACTGCAGTACTCCTTGCCTGGGCCTTGTGTTAAGTATAGTGACCTTGCACTGATGACAGTACTTCTTGTATTCTCGCGCTTTTGGTTTTGATGTTTTCACCTTACTTTTCACTCGATTTTTAGTTCTATTTTCATCAAAAACTCTTGAAACACTTTTTAAGAAATTTCACCTTACGATGGCAAAAATTCTCTAAAGATCTCTTAGTTTTGCATTTTACAATTCTTTACACAATTTTCATCTTTTTTTTCAGTCAAAATCCTCCGAACCTCTTTTCTAATATTCTCATCAAAAATTCCCTTATAAATATTTATTAATACTCTCTAAATATATCATAAAATCTCTCCTGACTATTTTCTCACAGTTTAAACTATATTCTTTCTGATTTCTTTGTGACTTTTTTGCTGAAAACCATATTAAACTCATTAAAATACAAGTTCTGATAATTTTAACCTTAAAACTACTCTAAAATATCCTAACTTGGCTTTCGGTGTTCTTACTAATATTTTTAAGACAAATTTCACTCAAATTTTTGGTCGAAATACTTCAAAGAATGTTAAAATTGTTTTAAAATTGGTCTAACCTAAAAAAATTGTTAAAACTCTTGAGGTTCTTTAACCGGGGTTTTCACCGAAAACTCCGAGGCCTTCGCCCAGTGCATACAGGAAATGGTCTCATTGTCTATATGGCATCGCCATATTTCGGGGATGAGATCTTCTATTGCATATGGAAGCCATGCAACAATTAACACGTCGTCCGAGCGAGAATGGTCAGTGGTAGCACCCACTGGCTGCATGTGATACCATTCGGCTTCGTTTGGCATAGTGCCCCGTGCAGGACGAAAGGCGGAGAAGGTCCGGTGCCGAGTATGAAATACGAACCAGTGGTCAGGATTCAAGTTGACAATCTGTAAGAGGTGGGGAATGAGACAAACACAAAGGAGGAAGGAGTGGAGGAACGGGCCTCTGTATTCCCCGATCGTTGCCGACCGGGCCCTAACAGAATCTTCAAACCGTCATATATTGGAATGACCACTGCATCGTACACCGCAGGGTGTATATCGTCTGAATCATATGGGACGTCCGTGGCAACCCAAGTCCACTTGTTATCATTGTACTCTGCTATGGAGTAGCTCCTTCGGAGTGTGGCCTCGGCAGATATCTCATCCCTCCCTCCAAAGATAAAAAGTCGATTTTTGATCGCAACCATGGCTGCACTCACTCTCGGAAGGACCCTTCCGCCTTTGACATTCTCGTAGCCCCATTTCATGCTGTCGAGGTCGATTGAGACCAATTTTGATGATGTCAAACCCCTTGAATCGACTCCGCCAAAGAGGAGTAGAAATCGTCGACCTGTCGAGGTCTTGAATATCGTGTTGGACGCGTTATTGAGGATTGGAAGGGGCGAGAAATTATCGCGCCCCGTCACTATGGGAGCCTACAGAACCTTAGAATGAGTAAAGACAAGTTCTGACATCAGGATCCAGGACTCGCCTGCCATGACAGGTTTACAACATCAAGGATACGAAACTGGTTCGTCGCCTCTGACGAACTGCGAACCGAACCACCATAGGCCACTATCTGGCCATTTTCTTCATCAATGACCATGCTAACCCAGTCGTGGAAGCAAGGAAGGTTGGGCCCGCTCTTCAACCGGTGAATGGTAAAACCATTCACGTTGGTTATGGTGCTAGTAGTACTGGTAGACGCCATCTTCAACGTATATGAATCAGACGTGTTGAAAGGAATCAGACACTTACTTCGGGGTTGTTGCTGGGTGTAGAGCTTCGTCGACGTTGGGAAGAGGGTGTCAGGTCCCGAGATGATGGCGAATGATGATGCTTGAGCAAGAATCACACGGGCCATACCTGCCCCGCGCACGGAGTCCAATAAGAGTCCCATCCTTTTCATACGGTCCCTTACCACATGGGTTAGGGTAATGTTACATCGTGAATAACTGGCCGACGTTCCCCCAACTCATCATCAATGGCGAGTTCGTGGGCGGGCTCGACATTGTTCAGGAGATGGTCGAGAATGGTGAGCTCAGCGAGATGCTGGATTAGACTTTGTGGTTATGACCTTGGGAAATAAATGTGTATCGCGGTGTAACAATTGACATGGGCCATTCTGATCTGTGAACTACCCAATACAACGCTGATTGAGATTCTTGTAAAGAAGTACTTATCGATCTGCTCTTATGAAGATGACCGGATTCTACATCGCTAATGCGGCTAGCCATTACTGAGGGCGTGCGCAGAATCATTTGTTGAGAGCAAAGTGAAAATGAATTGCGGTGACGCTTAGGCTACATTACTCGTGTGCATGCAAATGGCCTGCCGGCAAGTTGTTGAGCTCATCTTCCCTCTGGTCAAGCTTAAAGACGGCGATCCAACACAAAAGACCCGCAATGACCGCGACAATTGCAACGATAGTGTAGTTCCACACCAACAGCGGGTCGCCAGATAGCGCTGGTCGATATCAGATTAGCGACAGCAGCCATGCGAATAGGACGTGAAGACTTACGGACGAAAGCCTGGCCCAAGGCAGAGGCAAGTGCCGACGTGAAGAGGAACACGCTCATGACGAGCGAACGCATGTTCTTCGGTGCCTTTGTAAAGGCATATTCTAGCCCAGTTATAGACGCGCAAATTTCGCTTATGCCGACAAGAACGTAGCTGGAAGCAAATTAAGACACAGAATCAAGATAACACCAAGATTACATACGAGCCACTCTGGATCCATACGTTCAAACTGGAGACTTCGTCGCACGTAGCGACAAATTTGCCACAAGGGTTTGTCTGATAGATGTAGTGCTGCGTCACTGCGTGCCGGGCAAGTTTAGCGAGGTCACGGAGAACTTGGCTGTTATTATGCTTACCTGCAGCCCAGACCATAGCAGCAGCGCCAAAGAAGAATCCAAGAGTGATCTTCTTCAAGGCCGTGAAACGGATACCCCAACGAGCGAGCGCAGGATAGATCTACGAAGCGTAGCGTAAGCCTCGTGCACTCAATTAAACTGGCAAGACACATACTATCTTATCCGCAAGAGGAATGAAGATGATCAGCGAGATGGGATTCAGATTCGACAGCACATCGTTCGGCACGCCATGGCGTGTCATAACAGCAGCTTGTGATGTTAAATTGTTGTTCAGCTGGTTATAAGTGAGCCCTGCGTGCGAATAATCAATCGAAGAATTCGAACTATCGCATAACCCATCCAAACTCACAGTAAAGCGGGAACCACGTGAAGACAGCGCAAGCCTTGAAGCCACGCCCTACTTCATCGACCCACTGGTCATCAAACGTCATCCACTTGGGCAACTCTCCCACTTGGTTGCTCGGCTTTGCAGCTTCCCAGAAATCGTCCCGCCTAAAGTTTCTGTAGGTCACAATGGGGTTGGGACTCCATTTGTCTGCAGCCGCCTTGCGCAGGATGCGGAGAGCCGTGATGAGGACGGAGCCTTGCGGAGCAGCCTTGATGTAGCGCTTGTTTCCGGCCCATAAAACGAGTGGGCAGATCAGGAAAACAACGGTGGGAAGCGTAAAGGCCAAGTAAAAACCAACGTACTGAAGCCATTCGGTGAGCCAAGTAGTAGTGTGAATGTAACAAGTGCTTACTAGTTCAGTATAAGCCATAGTGAGCTGCCCGACAAGAGCACCAATATTGATGAACATGTAAAAGTACTAGTCGCATATCATCACCTACGCGTCACATATAACTGAAGATGGCTCACCATATACACACGAGAGATAGTGTACGAAGGGTCGACGATGACCCTTTCGCCTTGTGGCGTGGTGGAAATGTAAAGCTTAGTTTGTTGGTACTGCTCTGCAATCAGAGGAGAGATGTTCGCCTTGAACAACCCAGTACCTGCCGGCGGAAATCAGTGCTAATATGGGAAACCAAAAGTGGATCGCTGACCTGCTCCCATGATAATCATACCGAGAATGAAGGGCGCGATAGCGGCCTTTTTGTCAATGACACCAGGTATGGCGGCGACGATCAAGACAACATGTCCGACGAGCGCAACGGCTACGCCAACACAGACGGCCTTGAATCTACCCAAGCGTGTATCGGCGAGGTATGCACCGAATAGAGGCGTGACATAGCACCAGAACTGGTAGAAGGTGCTAAGCCCGAAGGCGGTATTCTGCCCAAGTCCTAGTGCGCCTGGGACGACGTCAGGCCCAGCGGATCCCGTGCTAGAGCCTTCAGGGAGTGGCTGCTGCATGAAGTTGGTCTGCGACGGGGCATAAGTGGTCGTGAGGTCGTGCGATCAACAGCGCAGACATACGAAGACGACTGAACATCCGTAGAACTGAGGACAACCACGATTAGTACCTTTCGAGACTATAAGAATTAGAATCTCACAGAGAACCGCTCAGCCATCTCAACAATGGCGATAACTACAAAAAGGCTTAGCAATGACGAATCTAGAGGATAATCACGCGAGCTGACGGTAAGCGGTCCAAGGTATAGTGTCGGACACACGACGCAAGGTTGCGATCTCCTCCTCAGTGGGATACTCGACGCCATCGAAGGGTGACTTTTCGTCCGTCGATGAGACGTCGTCGCCTTTCTTCAAATCGTAGTGGTCCTTTTCAGCTTCGGCGATGCCAGCGACAATGGCAGTGTCTGCTTGAAGTCCAGCCATCGTCTCGAGAGGTGTGGGCGCAAACCTGAAGGCACAATTGGTTGCCCTCGACTTCTTTTATGGACGTGAGCTGCCCATCCAGGAACGGGACACATGGGGAAGTTGGTGTATGTCAAGAAGATGCAAGTGTGATGGTGCCATTGAATCAAGGCCTGGATGAAGACGATAAGAAATGTACGAATGGTGCTTCATTATAACTTACTAGACGTCCGCAAAAGGTTAGCCGCCATCAACAGAACATGATAAAGTCAAGAAAGGGAACAAAGCTGGCAAATATCCTGGTACAAGGAGTCCTATCTCGCGCAACTTATCAATAGCTTGTCTGGGCAAGTAGCGCCAAGACTTGAAGTCCCACTCGGTGGGAATACACGGAAGGATCTTGATGCGAGCCCTGCTGCATTCGCCTGCAAGTCAAATAGTAGGCGGCTAGTAGAAAGACAGAGCGAGTCAACGCACACCAGAAGGAAAAAACACGAACATTCCTACTAAAGAAAACGAATCGTAGATCTCGGAAGCCTGAGCCATCACAAATTCAAGCAAGGGATGATGGAAGATGTGTGCATGGACGACAGCATGAACACACAGCGCACTCATGAGCTGGCTCCTTGGCATATAGAATAGTGTATTCTTGGCGTAATGATGTTGATCCATAGAAATAGTCACGATGGGTCAATGGTTCATCTTTGTTATGCGGCCAGTAACTGAGCCACTTTGGCTTCTACATCAGATGCAGAAAGGTTGTCTAGTTCGACGTGCGCCTCCCGTCCCCGCTCTGTTCCGACAATCAGAGCGGTGCAAACGTGAAAGAACTGATAACATACCAAATCTCGCAAACACGCGCGCAGGGGTTCCGCTTGCCTCTCTTATCATCACCGGCAAGTCGGGATTGTGCTGTTTAATGACGGGGTACTTGGACACGATAAATTGCCTGTGTGGTTGATATAAGAGCGGTCCTTTGACGAGGCAGATAACCGGTACCTCGTACCAGCCGACGCAGGCGCGGTCTGGCAACATAGAATTCGTATTTCGCGGAGGGCGGGCGAAAACGCCTTGGTGAATGACATGGTGGCCAAAGGAGGAGGTTGGCTTAAGTCAGCGGCCTGCCTGTCGCGGTGATTGCCGCACCCGGGTTACCAGCGTGGTTTGATTCTGTTGACAACTCTCATTTTACACACGCTCGTTTCCTTGTTGCTGTTGATGGACGACCAGCGCCAGCAAGATGACTGGGCTAATAGCCGCAAGAACAGGCTGCCCTCCTTTACTGAGGTCCTCTCACGGCGTACACGTCCCCCAGTCGACCTCTTCATGTTCTAGTCAGTCATTTTCCTGCTCGTTGATACCCTTGTTTAATCGCATTTTATAGTCTTTTCCTCCAGCGCGAGGGATCTGAGGACATGCTAGACTTCTGGCTTGATGTACAGCAGCACGAAAATCTGTGTCGTGCCTACTTCAAGGATGTGCGCAAGTCGGGCAGGACGATCAAGGACGACTGGCCGCAATATTGGGATTATGCGCGCAGGCGAGGGTCCATCTACGGCACCGTGGTGGGTATCAACCCAGATGCCAAACGCAGTACAGCCAGCACGGGCGAACTGCTCAGCGAGCAGGACAAGCACAATTTGGCGGCGGCTGGTGATGAGAAGACGGGAGCACAATCCACATCGCCACGGCCGACGCCCGTCTTTTCTGACCATACGCGCGTCAATTCCACATCGCCGAATGACCCCTACGCCCGCTCTACTACCCCATTCTCCCTCTCTGGCCGCACGCCAACCCTCTTCAACCTGAAACGCGCTTCTCGTGCACCAACCGTCATTCCTCGGTCTGCTGCCATCACTCGTCAGGACCTCATCGCCTCTGCAGAGCGCATATATTTCCGTTATCTCTCGCCCGCAGGCAACACTGTCAACTCGCTAGAGAATCACGAGATCTATCTTCCTCCCTCGTTACGCATCCACTCTTTCCCCTTGAGCTCAGCCCATGAGCCTAGGTCCCAGAATGAGCACAGCCTCATGGCTCAAATACCCGACATTTTTCACGCTCAGAAAGAGTACTGTTTCCGTGCTATGGAACAAGACGCCTTTCCTCGCTTTCTCCGAGCAAAGGCTTTCGGAAACTTGACCCCAGTTTCAGCACTCGTTAGACTTATCGCGGGTCTTTTAATTCTTTGGATAGGTCTAGCCACGGCCTTTTCCCTTGTCTTCTTAGACGTTACACCGAAATCCAAACGGTTTTGGGTAAGCTGCAATTCTTTATTTGCTCTTTCTGTTGCTAACTACTCTTCAGCTATTCCTCCCCTTCTCGTTTGCTATCTATTTCCTTATATCCCACCAGTACGAGCTTGACCCGGTGATGGTATTTATGGGCCAGTCCGAGACGACGCCCTTCCGCACCCTGCAGATAAAGGAGCCCTATGTGAAGAAGCTACTGCTTGGACGTGCTGTATGGGTCTCGTTTCTGGTAACAGGCTTTGTCGTCGCATTGACGCTCCTGTTCTGGGCGGTGCCAGGGCACCGACTATAATACCGATTTCTATGATATCTCATGACTTTTTGACGATCCTATTATTCTCTTTTATTCGCTATCGGTTGCACTTCCATCCACCAAGATACCCTCTCACACACTCCACACTCGCTTAGTCCTGTTTACTTTTATCTTTAATCTTGTTCTTCCTTTGTCGTATTCTTTTGGTTGTATTGGGTGCAGTGTTGAAGTTGGGTGTGCTTTGGAGTGGCAGCTGGACTATGGTGGTTTCGTACAGTCTACACTGTCGGCAGGACAGTAGCACCATATGTATGTTCGACAATGGGAGCAAATTATCTAGAATGGAGTCTTTGCTTCATCGATGGACTCTTGGCATACGTATACGCTCATCGTGGATATAGCGATGGAAGGACGGGATTGTGTTCGCCGTCGTGCGCCCTGCGCCATCATATTCCGTAGTTCTTTGAATGCGACCAGACGACCCATCCGTCACACGAACTCTTATAAGATGAAGTGTTTTTCGAATGGAGTAGATTCATTCAGAAATATTAGAATATCACAAGTTGGATACATAGGTATAACATGGCACATAAGGAATCGATTATTCATGAGAGGTCAGAAGCTGCGCGACGGTACAATGCGTTTAACCTTTTCCTTCTTCTCAACAAAATATCCCTTCCTTGTCTCCTTTAGCGTGTAACACCCCTCTGCGACGACGGACGTTGGATTCTGTACCAAAGGCGACGGCGGGTACGTGTCAAGACATCCTTGCTTCTTCATCAACTTGAGCTTCTTAGGCCGCCCTAGTCTGGCAACACACTTGGCCGCTCGCACCACGGGCACGTCCGTGTCCGGTGGATAGGGATTGGACGCGAAGGGGGATGTGAATGGCCGTGTGATGGGTTGGAGCTTCTTCACTCTCCTATCCGTTGCAACAGTAATCTTCTCATTCCGTAAGCCTAAAGTTTCTCGTATTCTATGCTTGCCAATAAGAAAGCCGCCAAGCCCTTCAAGTCGTTCAGCGCCGTGCTCACGCTAACATAATACTAAGAAAGAGCATGAAAACGGTGGTGATTTACTTGAAAACGGCGAATCTTACCTCAAAGGTGCCGTTACCACTCAAGCTTCCCACCTATCCAATGTGTCAATGCAGGCCAGTAAAAGAGTAGAACAATACGACGAACCGAAACAGTGTTAAGCCAGTTCATAGTGCCGTCGGAATTTTCGACTACCCAATTATCGACAATATATGCATACGCTTTGGTCGCGCCAGCAACGAGACTACCATCGCTGTCGTCGAGGTAGCCGAGCCTCACACCCTTGAGAAGGGAATACACAAACATCACGGCCGCGCTGCTCTCGAAATAGTTACCCGTTCGTCCAGGTTGTGTCATGACGAGCCACCAGACGCCCGACTCAGGATCAGCAGCGTCAACAACGCGAGGCGCGAGCGTTCGGAGCTGTTCCAGGAAGACACTGGTGTCTCCAGGCCAGAGCTCGATCATGTCGACGAGTGCCATCATGTACCACCCCACGGCGCGGTCCCACACTTCAGGAGAATGGCCGCGGTCGTCCGAAGCCCATACGGCGGTGTGCGAGTAGTCGTATCCGTGGTATAGAAGACCGGTGTAATTGGTTGCTCCTTCTTCTTGAAGTGTGTTCGCGTACATCAGCTCGAATTGGTGCACAATATCAGCTATACAATCAAGTTAACCCATGTAGACGTCTAATGATGTATGCTTTACCATAAGCAGTCTGATTTGTCGGTTGAAACTCATTGATGTAGGTCGCGTAGAAAATCTCTCCCATGTAGATCCCGTCGAGCCAACCTGAGAGATGTAAACATAGGTAGAAACGGATAGTTACACTCCACTGTACCTTGGTTGAAATACCTAAGTTTATGCCAGAATTGTCCCTCGGCGGTCCTGGGCTGACCCATTAGTTGTGTATGGAACGTATCCATAGCAGTTTTCCATTTTGCGGCACCAGTCTTTTCGTATCTATGCCAAATTCAAGGAAGAGCCGCCTCAAAACAATGGGAAAACGCACAGATACGCGAACGTAGGCCCCGTTCTAATAATGACGCGTCAGTTGCAAGGTTTGAGCAACCCAAGAGCGAAAGGTCACACCTAACGGGGTCTTGCGAATAATCGCTCAAGCTATCGCTTCCATGAACAACGGCCAGAAAGCGGGGTCAAGGTGAAAACATACGAATAATCGTCTCCGATGATCTTTCCGCTCGAATCCACGATTCTGTTCGCCCCAGCCAAGATGTAGTCGTAATAAGACTGGTTCCCAGTAATGTCATATAGCAGGTGCAATCCCCACTGTAACTCTCCGTGCTCGTAGCTCACTGTCGTGTCCCCGTCCGACGCCAGTCCATTGCCTTGACCGCGCGCGATGGCCGAGTCCGCAGCCCACACGGCATATGACTGAGGGCGGGCCTGTGTGGCAAGAAGGAGCGACGACAGCGTATAGATAACAGAGAGGAGCATGACTCAAGTCCCGCTGATTTATGGCACGTTCACCAGTATTTATATGCAGCTTCTGACTGCGAACTGGAAGAAAGTCGGGACATGGAAAACCTGTGATGAGCTTCTCGTCCGTAATAAAACAATATCGGACCGTCAGAGGGTTCATGAGCATGTGCATGGGGCCCGGAGGACGCGACATGATGAGGCAAGGTAACTTCCATTGAGAGAAACGGTGACCGGGTGAGGCAAGGGGGAACGGCCCGCGTCAAACCCACGTGTGTTGACCCAAAGACAAAATGAATATTCGGATGATTTACACTGCTACGATGCATGAAGAGGCCATTATTTACTAAATACACATCGAGCAAACGTTTAGCTGATGACAATGCTAAATGCAGAACTAGAAAAAAGACGAGAACATCAGTCAGAGAGCACAACAAGGAGGCTAAGATGAGGATACTGACGATGTGAGCGTAGCAGATCCTGAGGTGGCCTCAGTTCCACCTTGCGCTGTGGTAAGATATTGCGAGGTGCTGAGGCCTTGGCTTGTAGTGAGGTACTATGGAAACGAGAATGAGTTAACAGTAAACATAGTAGCATAGAGTAACTCACCTTGAAGAAAGCAAACAAATCCCCACTGAAGTTCGTGACAGCGCTTTTGTCGGAGGTCAGGAAGGAGTAGACGAGGTTGGCGCCGTTAGAACCGTAGTACAAGTTCCTGTGAAGTTGCTTAGGTGAAACGGTCGAGATAATAGATGCGTTCAACATACCAAGTCTTTCCAGCAATGGAAAGGTTACTAACAATAGGCGTTGGGTTCCCGTCAGAGCCATACGTGTAGGAAATAGGACCGGCGTTCTGGTTATCGAGCCAAACCATGATCTCGTACTCGTTCGAGCCACCAGAGGAGGAGGATGTGAACAGATCGTAGGCAATGTTGGATACAATACTGCCAGAGGTGGATTGGGACCAAGCCCAGGTGGACTACAAACATCAGGTCAATCCACGCCACTTGACACACAGCGTATCAATTATACCTTGATGCTGGAGATCGCACTGAGTTGCTTGTTGATGTTATTCTTGGCGTTGATGTTGGTGTAACTCTTTACGCCTGAGCCTCCGCTCCAGGTCCAAGTGGTAGTCCACGCGACACTGCTGCCGCTTACAGATGTGATGGAAGCGCAAGCCTGGCCGGAGTTGGCATTGTCCTTGCCCCACTGGTCGAGGTACAGAATGTAGTCGTCAAGATTGACACTGTCCCATTGTCCTGTGAAAGCGAGGCGAATCAACAAAGCAAAGAGGCAGGAAGCAAGCAAGAACTGACCACAGTAGGTACCTGTGTCTTGACGCTTTGCAAGTTCAGCAGGAGGAGCCGCAGAAATGAATGGAATCAAGAGCGCGGCAGAAATGATAGACAAGAAAGAACGCATGACGAAGAAATTTGAGAGGTTCGGTTGGTGTCGCGTCGCAATATATGAGCCTTTCGGGTGCCGTTTGAGTCAACGCGTTCGAGTCCATGGTAGTCGCTCTGGATGTATTTTATACCCTCGAAGGAAAGTTCCATTTACTCCGGTGTTGAATTATCGGAAGAATGTGCATCTCAGTATTACTGCCCGGGGCTGGCCATGCCTGCACGGACCGCTGCGGGTACCTCTTCTCGTCGTCAATGTGATCATTTTACGATGAAAATAATCCTAAATAGACTCGCGTCGTGCATTTGATGACACCACTTGTTTCCGAAGATTTAGAGGTGAATAGGGCAGGATGCATGGCTGAACGAGATGTAACATGTGGGTGGCGAACTGATGAGCAATTGCGTGCCAAGGTCAATAGCCCTTGTGACGACCAGGTGATGTTCTCGCGATCCTTTCCTGACACCGGCTGTTACGTGATGCTTCATGAAATTATTGCGTCCATCCTTCAATGGAGGCGGTATACAATGTTACAGATTCTTTAGTGGCCTACATGCTCGCCCTGCCGCTGCTGGCTGGCAGCATCGGTACCCTCGGGCGCTACTGTGGCTGCCTGCTCCCTCATGTTATGTTGCTTCGAGTCACCATCGTCCGCGTGCTCAAACGGGTTTGACTGCATCTGTCAAATGTTCAGGATTGGAAGCGCCGCATTCGCTGTATAGCTTACGTCAGATTCTCTCTCCTTCTCATGCAAAACGCCGGTCCTTCTCTCCTGACCGTGTTGAATCAAATCCGGATTCTTCGTCACTTTGCCTTTGACGACTTCCTTCATGCCTGCGATCTTGTCCGTCATGGTCTGCCAAAGCGTAAATGCTATGTAACGGAAGGGGACAAAAACAACCCGCGTACCGGACCGACGTGATAGTTGGGCCCATAGCCGACAGCGCCAGCGTGTAGCTGCTTTGGATATTCTGAGGACGAGTCGCCAACTTGTGCACTACCAGAATCGCTTGACTGGGAACTGGGCTCAGTCATATCAGGACGAGTGCCGGAGCCAACAGCGGTTGGGTGAACGGTGGTGGCGGTAGGAGCAAATTGTTCGGTGGTCGACATGTGAGTACGATGGGTGACTTAAATTAAGTTGCTCAATCCTTCTTTATAGTGCGTGGCGGGGCGCTATGACACCTCTATGACGCGTCATTTCAATCTCGTTCTATCTTTAGTGCAACGGTCGCTGTGTGGCGTACCTTTTATTTGATATTCAGCTTGACGCCAAACACTGACGTCGGTGCCATTTTTGGATCTGGAGAATCAACAAACTGCATCACTACAACGGTTCTGAAATCGGTATGGCCGTCCATGGCAAGCCTGTTTTTAGGCTCGATGTGTGTTTTCCAGAACACAACGTAACGCAGGAAGCTCAACATCTAGACGCATTCGATTTTACGAACATGCGCATTATATGTCAGGAATCGTGTTCTTTGACCACCAACGATCAAGGTACGTGGTCAATGCAAGTATTAGGGCGTGCACGTGTGTCGCAAAACGACATCTGAACTTCATGACCTTCTGATCACCTTTCGAAAGTTGAACGTGCAAGCCCTGGTCGTCCCTATCCTCGTGTAATGGTTCCCAGTCCCGCTATTAAAATGATTTCAATCTATCCTACTCTGTGTTCCTCGTTGACGGCCATGTTTTCCACGCGACGAATTCTTCCTCTGGCGATTTTACCTTTGCTTGCCTTTGAATTTCCAACTTCCTTTGCAGCGCCGCAAGACCTGACGTCTCTTGTTAATCTCTTCATCGGAACCGCTACGGCGGCGAACGGTGGAAGTGGCGGAAATGTATTTCCTGGTGTGTTTCCGTGTTTGTTTCAAGGAATGGCACTAACCTTACAGATCAGGTTCTGCAGTTCCGCACGCGATGGCAAAGGTTGGTATCGATGTCAGCACCACGCCGCGACAGGCTGGATACATCCATGACAACTCGAGCATTACTGGAATTTCGCTCATGCATGATGAAGGCACTGGAGGAAACACTGCAGGCGGATACGGAATCTTCCCTCTGTTTCCTTTGACTGGCTGCGCTTTTACATCCTGCCCCGTCGGTATATCTGCAAGAGCAGCTCTGAGAGCCGCGAATACCGATGGTTTGTCTTCCATGCCCTCTTCATCACAATTGGTATGCTTACTATCCTTCTTGAAGACGCGAGTCCAGGGTATTTCACATCCACGTTCGTGAACGGCATAAAGCTAGAGGCCACCTCCACCAGGAGGGCGGGCTTGATCAAATTCACTTATCCACCAGGAAGCACCACGAACCATGTTGTCGTCGACCTCGCGAATGACCTTCAACGCTCGTTCTCGGGTGGAAGTCTGACTTTGTCTAGCGGTCGTGTGATGTTGGATGGCATCTATTTCCAGGTCCGCTTTAATTCCTGCCAATGTCAAGCATGCATCAATGAATCTGATTTCTAGAGCTATGGACCCGATAACTATACGGCACACGCTTGTTATGACTTTGCATCGGATTTCGTTACTCAGCCGCTGACACAGACCGGCACGTATCAGTCTTCGTCGACCAACGCAAGTGCTGTCACAGTCTCTCCTGGATCAAAGTCTGTTACCTTTCCTTACAAGACGAGTGTCTACTCTGGGACTCAAGCTGGCGCACTACTCTCGTTCAACTCGTCGACCGTGACTGCCCGTTTCGGGATCTCCATGATTAGTGCAGATCAAGCATGTGCTAATGCGGAGGCCGAGGTGCCCTCATGGGACTGGGATTCAGTACAGCAAGCGTCAGTTGACAAGTGGGAGGACGTGCTATCACGCGTTCAGGTCGACACTGATGTCGAGGATGCGACAGTTGTCGAGCTTCTCTTTTCTTCGGTAGACTTCTATCATTCACCTATACATTCTTTGATTGATTGACATTAGCTCTATCGCGCTTCTCTTGTCCCAGCCAACTTGACCGATGAAAACCCGTATTGGCAGACAGACGAACCGTTTTACGATGCACTTTTCTGGCAAGTCACTTCGCCGTAATATTAGCTTCAAGCCTCAACGTATATTTAGTTCTTGGGACACGTTCCGCACTGTGCATCCTCTCCAGTCTCTCGTCAATCCGCGTGAATGGGCTGATATCATCAAATCTTACATTGATGGATGGCGAAACACCGGTGCGACCGTTCAACTACCATCGACGTGCTTTATGTAATGAAGCTATCACAGGCTATATCCCAGAATGCCGCGCGAACACCAAAGCGTAAATGTCACCATAGTATCGAGTTCATCTTCTTATCGTCTCGCAGTGGTTACGTCCAAGGCGGAAGCGACGGTATGCCTATACTTGGCGACTTTGCGGTCAAGTACGCCGCGCAGGCTTCGGATCTAGGCGTGTCGACGGACGATCTTTATCAAGCCCTCGTCGACACAGCGGAGAACACGGTCAGCGCAAATCAACATTCTGTCCATCCGCTCATCGTGCATACAGCCTCCTGACTGGTATCGAGGTACCCTTTCACTTTCTGATATAGATTCCCGTCATTTTCAGACAAGAGCGCAGTGGGCCGCCAAAACACCGCATGGATCGAGTTTGGGTATATCCCTACGGATTGGGTAGACCCGTCGGGATCGACAGGGTTACCAACACGAGAGGCGTCTCGCGCGTGGGAGGTGCGCGAATAGTACTACTACTACGATGAGCGCAGCCGTTTACATTCACGGTAGTACGCCGTAGGCGACTTTGCTGTGCGCCAGGCGGGCAGAGCGTTAAGCAAATCTGAGGCCGATATTGCCAAGTACGCGAACCGGTCTATGAATTTTGTCAATATGTGGGATCCGAGTGTGACCCATGATGGATTCACGGGCTTTGCTCAACGAAGATATCCTGTAGGTTGCATTTGCAACTCATCGTATAAAACGTTGACTCGTGGGCTCTCACAGAATGGCACCTTTGCATTCAGTTCGCCAGATGCCTGCTCTCCCGTCGATCCTGTTGGTCATTCATGCGCCCGCGGTTCAGATAACAATGTCGGATTCTACGAATGCAAGTCGCTTGATGTAGTCCCTCAAATGCTAGCTGACAGGTTTCTCGCAGCTTCGTCATGGGAGTACAGCTTTTATGCTCCTCAGTCAGTCGCGACTCTGATAGACTTGATGGGAGGCAATGCGACTTTCACCGATCGCGTGTACGCCTCCTCTCTTTTTCAGATTTGCTATTGACGCTAGTATGCTATCAGCAATCACTACTTTTCCAAAGGGTACTTCCTTGCAGGAAACGAGCCGTCGTTCGCTATGCCCTGGATCTATCATTATGCTGGGCGCCCAGATCTCAGCGCTCTACGCGTTAGAGAAGTTGTCTTTGACAATTTTGGCACAGGGATCAACGGGTGAGGCATTCCGCCGTCCCCAAAAATGGCTCAACATAACATGGTCTCTGCTATTTTCAGCCTTCCAGGAAACGACGACTCGGCTGCTATGGCCTCCCTTTTGGTATTCCATATATTGGGTCTGTATCCGGTCATTAGTACGACGCAGATGCTCATTGGCTCGCCCATGGTCTCGTCGTTCTCGTTGAGAAACGATGTGCTCGGGACAACGACAAAGTTCACGGTGACAGACTTTGACAGTACTTCTCTGGCATCATTTCCTCCCGAAGGAAGTCGCGTGTACGTCAAGAGCATAATGATCAATGGGGTCCAAAGCGACAGCATATGCGCCATCTCTTGGAGCGACGTGGTTGGCGGTGGTGAGATTGTGATTCAAGTTGACTCCGATGCGACCGCTGCACAAGCACGGGGATGTGGGGGTCTCTTGCCAGATTCGCTCGCCACTGGGGGCTTTTCGAATTGAGTATGATATTAGTAGCGGAACTGGTGTGTATACATGAAGAAGCAATGAAAGCAAACAAAATTGGATATATATTTATAGATCGGGACGAATTCATGCACCGCGCATCATCTATGAATACATCAGCCGACGAGGACGCGGATAGAATGTGGAGAGCTTTACCTTGAAGAACTCTTGCAATGGAATGAACTCATTAATGAGGCAGTACAGATGGAGTCAGGAGCGCTCACCTGCGTAGTCAATCACTCCGTTCCCATCAGCATCAGCCTCCTGGATCATGGCGTCAAGTTCAGCGTCAGTTAAACGTTCACCTTCCCAGTGTAAAGTAGGTTAGTTAACGCCAGACAGAGTCCCGACGAGTGAACGCACCTAAACCAGCCATGACCTGCTTCAGCTCCACGGCTGATATAGTCCCGTTTCCGTCCTTATCAAACACCATAAACGCCTGGCGGATCTCCTCCTCGCTGTCGAGATCGTGCACCCTCCTGGACATCATGGAGAGGAACTCTGGGAAATCAATGGTGCCGTTTCCGTCCGCGTCCACTTCGTTTATCATCTCGTGTAGCTCCGCATCCGTGGGGTTCTGCCCGAGAGAACGCATGACCGTTCCTAGTTCAGTCGTGGTGATGGTACCATCTCCGTCTACGCATGGTGTAAATGGCGTCCTTTTCAATGAAAAGTTTTGAACGGACCTTTGTCGAAGAGAGAGAAAGCCTCCTTGAATTCTGCACCCACTTGAGCGCAGAAGATAACGCCAGTCCAAATCGTACATACCTGAAATTTGTTCTGAAGATCAGAAAGGTCAGTTTCTTTAGGAGAGATCGGTCAACAACTTGGGACGTGCCATTGGACTGGAGACATCTTCAGTATTCGTTTGAGCTACATAAAAGCAAGGAGCTCTTACCATTTGGTCGGACATCGTTGACAGGTAGAAGGTAGATGGAGGGAGAGCGCAGAAGTGCTAGAAATATTAGTCCGCATAAGATTTACGGCGTCGATTGAAACGTTTCACCGTACACTTTGAAGGGTTCAAGTTGATTGAGATGGGGTTCGAATTTTCAACATGCGCGTTCATTTATATACCCCGCGAAAGACGTGTAAAGCTTCCGAAGCACAGCTTAGCAACTACGGATTCAAGGCAATGCTTGAAATGACGCACCATCCACAAAGCTGTGCTGCTTTCTCTGATAGCCCTTGCCCTGGCGGCCATGGAGTACCGAAATGTTGACTTCCGTTATCAAAGCGGACGACTAACGGACGTAGCGGCACGGACGTCAGATTCACGGCTAGAGCGACCGAGAGCGTTCAATCACTCGCGTTAATCTCCTCAAAGTCTCCTTGTCATAGATAAGAATATTGGTACACTTTCTGCTTTTCTCGTGTCCACGCGGCTAGAATACATGAAGACCCCTGCGATCCGATAGTCCAAACCTAGTAGAAGAGACATGGTCACTACTTGGAAAGCATCATCTTCACGAACTCTAAGCACCTGTTAGTGGGTGGAAAAAGGGTAAAACTACTGCTCCTTACCTTCGTAGTTGATCTGGCCATCACCGTCAACGTCAGCCTCACGGATCATCTCGTCAACCTCGTTATCGGACAACTTCTCTCCTGTGAGGCGCCATCAGATGGGACGAACAGCAGAAGGACAGCTGAAATGCACACCCAAGTTGGTCATAACGTGTCTCAGCTCGGCAGCGCTGATATAGCCATTGCCGTCCTTATCAAAGACCTTGAAGGCCTCCTTGATCTCCTCCTCGCTATCGGTGTCGCGCATTTTCCTTGCCATCATCGTCAAAAATTCAGGGAAGTCGATTGTGCCATTGCCATCAGCGTCGACTTCGTTTATCATGTCTTGGAGCTCGGCTTCCGTGGGATTCTGACCGAGAGAGCGCATCACTGTTCCCAATTCCTTCGTGGTAATAGTGCCATCGCCATCTGTTAATCGTATGACGATGGACAGGCTGCAAACCAGGGAAGATCTCACCCTTATCGAAAAGCGAGAAGGCCTCCTTGAATTCTACAGGATCCAGTAAGCTAAGCGCGCATGCTTGGACCACAGGCCACATACCGGAAATTTGCTCTATTTGGAGATTAAATGTGAGTACATCAGGTCTCCTAAACGCAATCAGCGCTCACCTTCAGACTAGAGGCAAGTGTTAGCATAATTGTAGGGAAGAGTGGGCGGCGAGAGCACTTACAAGTTGATCAGCCATGGTGGTTTGGAGGAGGTCGTGGAGCGAGCGCACTGCGTTGCGTGGGGATCTCTCGGCCATCGCCGACCGAAACACGAGCGTCAGCACTCAAAATAGAAGGTGATCTCGGCCATCGGCCAACGCGTTGTACGCGAAACGAAAGTGGTTGCAACTGTGCTGGCACCAAGCTTTCCTTCTGGCGGACGTCCATTTGAGTGAAACAGCCTACACATCAGCGGCGCAATCAGACTGCAATGATATCAACTGAACATCCATGTTTGACGCGTTGTACACTTGTCCGCTTCACGAATTACAATTATGTAAACGGGGGAAGGTGGACTATATGCCCGGCACCATAGAGCTACGTATATACGAGAAATATAACAGATACAAAAGTAGGTAGTAGGAAAAAATGATCTAGCAGTGGTGACTTAGTAGGCCTCGCCTTTAATGAGAGCTGGTTCGAAAACAGGTAACTCTGGAGGAGGGACTCGCGCAACTTTTGAGGTGGAGCGATTGATGGTTACGACTTCATGACTGTTCTCTCTGTGTACAGACCTATCAAGGTGGATCGGGATAGTGCCGATCGAGGTGGCGATTTCTGGGTCTTCATTTTCACTAGAGTTCCAGCGAATCTCGTTCGAGGAAGCACCAGTGGAGTCGCCGTGACTTTTTCCTTGACTAACGCGTATAACAATGCTACAAAACTAAGGACACAAGCGCGTTGAGAAAGCACAGCTTGAGAGAGAAAACCCACATACCACGATGCCCTGTGAATAATTCTGATCAATGCGTTAGATACTAGGCATCAGAAAAAGATCATACAATGTTGGGAGCAGACTGAGGAAGTATTGTCAACAATAGCGTCGACTGTGACCTAAACGAATGACTCACAATGTCCGAGAATATGAAGGTTGAGAAGGATCGAACCACAAGAGTGACAATCAGACACAACGACACGATGGTAATGGCGACGGCTAAAGCAACGTTGAATGACCATTCGAGATACAGTGATAGGACATACCTGATTCAACGACAAGCGCAACTATGTGCGTCAAAGAATCGTCTACCTCGAGGCCGTTAATTCGCTTCGTAATGACAAGGATTCGATAAGCAATGAGTCCTTGAGAGGTGTGGGTCAGATACGTGGGGGAATTGCACGGAAAGTGACCTACCAGTACAGGCAACATTGACGAGCGCCGATGATGAAGAAAAAACGGTTAAGGCTGTTACAAGATCGGATGGTAATCCTTTGGGTCCGGTAAAGACGGCGGCCATGTATATCCACCAAGTGCCAGACCCTAAATAACTTGAGGGGACACCCCGCGGAGGTCGAATAGGACTGACCAAGGCCAGCAAGAGCCGCGAGAACAGGAACCACAATGGCTATGAAACTATTATTCCATACAACGAATGTTCGGAAGATCTGTTTTCGTGTTTAGTATATGAGGATAAAGTTGATAGGTAAAATGCACCAGAAATGCATCAGAAATGAGCACGACCAGCACAAATAGGACGCAGACGAGTAAACCTATTGGTGATGCGTAGCTTCCCATGTCAATGACGCCCATGCTGACGTTGGCAAATTTGTAGGCGTTCATGGTTCGTTCAGCTACAGCGAGACATCTCTGCAATGGACTTGAGAATTGCAGTGTATATAATGAACTGACAGGTTCACCATACTGATGCACACTAGGAGTAAGACGTGTGTGGCTGCGAGGTACTTGTGACCGTGCCCAGCCTTGTGGCGTTGATAGAGTAACTTGCTACACTCTACCGCGATTACCAGGTATATCCCTAAAATCCGTCAGAAAACTAGACGATATGGGGTCACATCAGCGCACCAAAGAAAAATGTAGCCGCGTACGAGCCAACGAGTGCAGCGTCGTTATCGTTCAACGCCATGGAGAGCAGGATAGACGTTGGGTGTACGCAGTTGGATATATATACTCGAGAGAAACACGAGGTTCATTTCTCCAATTCAGAATGAGACACAACGATCTCGGGGAGAGCTTAGGAGTAACGGACGGGCGAGCTCGCGGAATTTTATTCTGCTTGCGATCGAGACTGCCTATGGGATACCTATGATATGCAGCGACCTTGTCCAGGTCTCTTTCGAACGTTCCGATATACTTTTGAAACCACTTGAGGGCTAGTCTTTCTTGAGGGTAACAACATCAGGAACAGCGTAGAAGGAGGTGATAGGCTAAAACAGGCAAGCGGCTTTCCTTTTCGAGGTTCATCTCTTCCGGCCATCCTCGCATGCCGCCAGGACCCGCATACAACTGGCTCTGCGTCCTGTCCACCACTGTCGACATTCTCTCGCATGCTGCACATATAAGAGCAGCACAGGTCACTGGTGGGGCACTGAATCGCGGCTCGGCCCGACCTACGCGTCCAACGGCGGCCAGAACACCGAGCGATGACAAAACGGTGAGCACACCGTGTTTAGGGTTCCCTACAACTGACAAAACAAAAAGACAGAAGCTGCCACACTGTATGACCGGCCCAAGCCACAAATTCGCGTCGAGCGCGATGTTAAAACATCGCCGATCGAAACCTTCCCTCAGGCAGCGAGAACTGAGGTGTGTCGGCCAGTTTGGTCTACAATTGCTTGATTAATGATCTCAAAGACAATTGAAGACATATCCGGGATCCATGAAGAAGTGCTGGAAGATGAATCAACGGGTGCCGTACGTTCTTGTCCTGACCCACTGCATTATACTCTGACGGTCGTCGAAGGACATGGTAAACGCGCCTTCGACTTCCTTTGCTCCTCCTCCTCTTCCTGAAGAGAAAATCACACCAGTCGCTCAATCTCTCGCTGAGGTCTCGACTACGACAACTGCACCGCGTAGAGTTATACCGAATTCGTTACGTGATGAATCCGAGCTCATTTTCGAACGCGTATCCCCCGACGATCGTGTCATTCCCGTCCCCCGAAACTTGTTATCCTCCAAAGTGCCTTCATCGAAAATAGGCCGTCTGTTCCATTACGGAGGTACACCACGCACGTTCTTTCCCTGTTCACCGCTCATAATCATTCTGAAGGCCTTGCTGCGTCTTTGGGCTACGGGGCAGCCTCTGAAATCATTCGTAGGACAGGCAGCAGCTCGAATACGGAATCTTCCGTTATGATGACTGAGGCAAACATCAAGCGCCTGGTATCTAAGCTGTCACAAATGCGTGGCGCGGCTTTGAAGCTGGGCCAGTTTCTCAGTATTCAAGGTCAATTCTACCTATTAGCAGCCGAATGATGCTAACAGTCATTGACAGACACGCATATTCTTCCACCAGAAGTAGACCAAATCTTTAGACGCGTCCAAGACAGTGCGCACTATATGCCCGACGCTCAGATGGAGGTACGTCGTTCTTTTTCCTTATGTTCTCGTGTCTCATCCGTTCGTATTCGCATCAGAAAGTCATGCGAGACTCTCTGGGCAATGACTGGGAAGCCTGCTTTGACTCTTTCGATCGCATCCCGTTTGCCGCCGCATCGATCGGTCAAGTTCACCAGGCTGTTCTGAAGGCTGAACTCTCCCCGACGCATGTCGCTCTGCCGGTCGCGGTCAAAGTTCAGTTCCCAAACATTGCCAATTCAATTGAGACCGACTTGGGATATATCAAGTTCTTATTGACTGCTGGAAAGCTCCTGCCCAAAGGACTCTTCCTGGACCGAACTGTCTCGGTGCGTATTCTGTTGAGTCGCTTGGCAGATGTTCATTCCGAATCGCAGGTCATGAAAGGTGAACTTGCGGACGAGTGCGACTATGCTAGAGAAGCCTCGTTTCTCAGGACGTTCGCATCCTATTTGAAGGATGATAAACGGTTTAAGGTTCCTTGGGTATGGGACGGTAGCACTGAGCGTGTTCTAGTTATGGAACACATTGACGGGGTCAGCGTTGGAGAAGCGAGCATAAAAGCGCTATCGCAAATTGATCGCAATGATGTTTGGCTGCTCGCATTATCTTTATTTCCGCCCTTTGATGTGCCCCACAGATCGCATCTCGAGTGATTGAACTTTGCCTGAGAGAACTCTTCCAATTTCGCATGATGCAAACGGATCCTAACTGGACCAACTTCCTTTGGGACTCCCGCTCGCGCAGAATTGGCCTGGTCGATTTTGGTGCAACGAGGGAATATTCGAAGGAGTTCATGGATGGATGGTTGAATCTCCTACAAGCTGCAGCCTCGGATAACTGGCAAGCTTGCGTTGACTGGAGTTTAAAAATAGGATATCTGACGGGGGAAGAGAACGAGGTCCTTTTCTTAACCATAAAGCACCAGCGATATTGACGACCGCTACAGATGATGCTCAACGCCCATGTCAAGTCCATGACGCTGTTAGCTACTCCCTTCAAGGCTACGACAACCCAGCCATTTTCGTTCGGACCTAGAACTATTTGGGCTGATATAACGGCGGAGATTCGTGCGCAAATACCAGTCATGTTGCAGCACCGACTCACGCCGCCGCCCCGAGAGACGTATAGTTTGAATAGGAAGCTCAGTGGTGCGTTTCTCTTGGCCGCTAGGTTGGAAGCAACCATCGATACGAAACGTATTTGGGACGATGTCGTTGGCCAGTATGATTTATAGCAACAATGAAATCGCCCCGACGCCGTTCAGCTAAATGCCACTGATTGTCGGCTTCAGGACGAGAGGAGTGGGAAACGAAGGGTGAATCTCTGTAGCAAGGATCGCGTCTCGGCTTGCTTCTTTCATCGTACCCCGCAGACTGGATGACAACTTTTCTCTCCAGTGTCAATGTTAATTATGTATCTCGATGTTACAAGGCGGTCCACCATGAGGTGTACATGTCAGGAAATTGCGGCCAAAGTGCGAAAGCATCGGACTAGAGAACAGGATAACACTCGACTAACACTCAACGAGCAAGGTCGTATCGTGCCAACACAAGTGACAGAGTTGTGCTTTCGAGTTCAGGTGACCGGTCCGAGAATCCGATCATTTGACTGGAACTCACTCCTCCTCGACTTCAACTTCCACGACCGTCGACGGCGATACAGAAATCAAACGAGTGCTTGTTTACTTTGGGCGAAATTCACGCACTCTCTAGATTATTGCACCTGCCTAGCCTTCGCCGGCCTCTATGCAGAGTTTTTGCTGTTATGCTTGGACTCCATCCAGACATGTCCTTACTACGTTACGTTCCGTTCCGACTGCCCAGGCCGCATCTCAATTCCAATAATATGCTGATATTTTAGCTGTTGGACTCTGCTCGCGTTGAAATCGATCGCTCAGCACCCTTCGGGCAGTTTGTTGACCTGGGGGCACGGAGGGAACGCGAAAGCGCGATTACAAGGAACGGATTCGGAGTCCGAGCGGGGCGGATGAGTGGCGGATGTAAATGGAAGAACCAAAGTCCGTCGTGCTCTGGCAAAATGTTGTTCACACCGCATGGCATGACGACGAGTAACTCCATTACCTCTGGAATCGTTCAGAGAGTAAGTATTTCTTCCTACCTCTACGCACTCGCTTATAATAAATTACAGGGCTACAACACTGTTACTACCTGCTATGGGAATCTCAAGAAAACGCATTCTCCCCGCTACATGAATGGCATTGGATGCGATCGAGTGGAATATCCCTAAACAGGAGTGTACCGAGCCCTCGGCCTCCTATAAATAAAAGTTCTGCCCTCAAAGTTCCCATCCGTTCTCTTCTTTCCCCAAGCCCCACCTCTCCGCATTGTCATAATGGCCGGGGCGCCACCCCAGAATTCCACCACAACGTCCGCGAGCAAGGGTGTCTTCCATAAACATAACCTCCGCGCGACATTCTTTTGCTTGGTGTTCGTGTTAGGTGCAATTCTCTATGGGTACGTCGTTTCTTCGTGCCTACGTATCTTCGTCGACTAATGTATTCGTGTGATTCTAGATATGACGGGTATAACCTATTTTGCACGTCCCTGTATATTCACTGACGGCTCTCTAGCACCTATTTCACTGGAATTCTCGCTATGAAGAAGTTCAAGCTCGACTTCGGACAACGTCAAGCAGATGGCTCGTACACGATCTCGTCCTCGTACCAATCCCTCTTCGCATCGATCGTTCAAGTCGGAGAAGTCATCGGTTCTCTATCTGCTGGCTTTATTGGTGACGCCAGTGGCCGCAAAGGCGCGATGGTCGCGTGCATCATTCTCGTTACCATTGGTGCTGTTCTCCAGTTGATCCTTGTCGGCTCCATCCCCCTTCTCGTCGTTGGACGCGCCATTCTTGGCATCGGCGTGGGCATCGTGTCCAACTGTACGACGCTCTATCTGTCCGAAATCCCGCCAGCGGCAATTCGTGGGACAATGGTCTCATCCTGGCAACTGTTCTTGGCCATCGGACAAGTCATCGGAGCGGGTGTGGCCCAAGGTATGAGTTGTTGGTTTTCATCTGTGGTAATCTCCTCATGTTTTGGCGTGACTAGGAACTAAGGACTATACATCGACATTTTCATACCGTTTCCCAATCGCGCTCAATCTTTTGATTTGCCTGATCATCGGCTTGGGTCTTTTCATCGTGCCAGAATCCCCCCGGTGGTTGCTATCGAAGGATCGTCAAGAGGCTGCTTTCGCCGCGCTTCGGCGTGTACACAAGGGTAACGACGAAATTGATCTTGATGCGGAGGTCAAAGTTATCCTGGATGCCAAGGCTGCTGAAGCGAAAGAAAGCGGCGGCGAAAGTCGATGGGGCGATATATTCTCTGGAGTTCAGAAACGCAAGTTCTTTGGAGCCTTCGGTATCTTGGTCTGCCAACAGATTGGTGGGGTGCAGTTTGTACGCGCTTGCCATTTATTCCCATCCGCCTGTATCTGATAATTTCGTTGCATTCTTGGTTTCTGCATCCTCACATTTAGATTTGTATGTTGTATTTACCCTCTTTTGTTTCGTCGCAAGCTAATCCTTCACTTCAGTCTCCTATGGAACTGTTTTTTTCGAGTCAATTGGGATGACCGACGCCTTTTTGGTCACTGTACGTGTTGCTCTGAAATACCCAGGGGGGCGTACTAATGCTGTCATTCAGATGATCACCGACATCGTTGAAGTTGTGGGAGTCCTAGTATCCTTCCTCCTGGTTAATCGCGTCGGCCGTCGACCTTTGTTGCTTTGGACTACCGTGTGGATGGCTGTAGTTCTATTCATCTGCGGAGGACTCGGAACCATTCCTGCTGACCAACGGTCGAAGTCTATCAATTCGGTGATTGCAGCTATGATCATCATCTACGTCTTGTAAGGGCTTTCCACTGTGCTAAAAAGGAACGCGACTGAAGCATTGTCCGTTAGCGTCTTCAACTTGGCTTGGGGTCCGCTCGCCTGGGTCGTGGCAACAGAGCTAGCGGCTGGCAAGAACCGCACGAAGATTATGGGCGTTGCTACTGCTGCTTTCTGGGTTTCCGCATGGGCTGTCACTTTCACGTTGCCGTACCTTTACAACGACGAGAAAGGCTCTGCTGGATTAGGTCCTATGATTGGCTTCATCTGTAAGCAAATTCTTACGTGGGCGTTGAGTCTCGATTGACAGGACTCCGCAGACGGAGGAGGGACGGTCATCGCGTTCATCTTTGTTTATTATTATATTCCTGAGACTTTGGGTGCGTGACTTTCACGTTGTATGCTATACGAGGACTAACACGTTTGATGTAGGACGCTCTCTGGAGGAAATCAACATGATGATGGAGCTCAAGGTTCCGACACGCGCGTGGTCGCAATACCAGGCTGGTGTGCTTGATGAGAATGGCCGACCGGTCCCTATCGAACAGCATGCAGCAGAATCCAAGGCCGGTTTCAGAGGACACAGCGAGTTTGTTGAGCAGTCGAACTTGAGGGTCGATGACGACGTTATCAAGTCAGACTCTGTTCGAGTCTAATGTTTGGATTATCACAAAACTATAGCTACAGACGTAGATCACAATGTAATGCGAAACACATACCACACACAACTGACAATTAATGGGATCTTGGTGTTGTCGGAAAAGCGAGGCCTGCATTGATGTCGGGTTATATAATGACAATTTGCGCCACTGCTCTAGTTGTGCTGAGGAACAAGCCATGGAGAATTCCGATAGCCGCTATGGCTTCGCTAGTTGTCATAATAGTCAAACATTGCCTCTAGTACCTGTCTTCGGAATTCATGACAACAGATTGAATTATGTTGGGACTTTGTCGTACGTGTATGTGTATACAACTGAGGTACGGGTATCTTAAACCGTTGGCAGTGCAAACGACGTCTCCATTCTCTATGCTCATAGTGTAATCATCAAATAATCAGCCAAAGAACAGACTTTTTCAAGACGAGTTAAGATTCGTGGACATGTGTTGCTGTAAGCGCGTCGACATCGTATCTCAGTCAGGCCATGGATACCACGCTGCGTGGTGATAAGGGGCATTCTATCCGCCCGGTGATTGTTCGGTGGTAAGAGAAATGCGGAGTTCCTGGCCATGGCTTCCAGGTGAAGGAACACGCCCTCGATAGAGGAAGTTTGAGTACACCGTTGAATGCCAATATCATGGTCAAGTTGGAGCCCAAGGATTGGAACGCCTCGATCAAGCTGCTACCTGCAGGCTCGCGTCCACTCGGACGTTGTTGGTCAACATTGATCGATGGCACGTGGTTGGTCCGTCCATTTTCATTTTGGAGCGCAACAGCCACCTTGCGACTTCTTAAAGACCCCACCGTTTATGACACCCGCTCTCTAACCCCCCGTCTCTCTTTTCGTTGGTCTCTTTGAAGGGCGTCCGGTCATTGCTGCTCCAATCCGACCAGTTCTCGACTTTGATCAAATCACGCTGCAAACGCGTTTTCCATTCCCATATAACCTCAACGTCGCCCATTCTTTTCGACGTACCGTTTTTACCATGTCTTCCCCCGCTTCAGCTACCAACTCCTCCCCCACCGCTGTAGCATCCACCATCGCCGGTGGTTCGGCATCTGCAGGCCCCGCCAACGATGCCCCGGAGATTGACCAGGAAGCCTTCGTTTACCACGTCTCCCTCCTCGTTCTGGCCTTCATTGCCCTCCTTTTCGTCCTGCGTATTCCTCGCGCATTCAATCGTTTATTACACTGGTCAGAATTCTCGCAAGGACACATACTCCGTCACGTTTCATTTAACGTCCGGTCTCCGCGCATCGTTCACGTCTACGTCTCTAAAGACCGAGCGACAGCCAAGGAGGCCGCATCCAGTAATGATTCCCACACTCACTCTACCCATGTTCAACGCATCGATGAGAAGGGCAGCCTTATGGTCATGAAGTACCCAACCCATATTGCCTCCTGCCCCTCGTTCCTACGCGGATTGGCGTCCGAACTCAGTACGAGACTCGCGCCTGGATATTCTCTTGCCCAAGGTATCTGTGCTCTGGTGTACCTGGCGTGTTGGATATATCCCACGTTGTACAAATCGAATCCATTCTCGGATCCCGGCCGAGCTGGATGGGTGGGAATAGCGCAACTACCATTTGTGTTTGCCTTTGGAACGAAGAACAACGTTCTAGGTCCGTTCTTGGGCATGGGCTATGAAAAGGTATTTGACAGCATTCTATCAACTACTTCTCTAAATGCTCTTCAGCTGAACTTCATGCACCGAATGGCCGGGAGAATCATGCTGGTAGCGGTTAACGTACACAGTCTTGGTTATAGTGAGTGATACGATGAGAACCTTGAACCATTATTAAACCCATTCAGTCTATAAATGGCTCATTGGAGATGTGTTCCACGAAAAGATAATTCAGCCCTCCAATTACTGGGGTTTTATTGGACTTGTCTCTATTGACCTTGTCTTCTTCTTTTCGACTTCCGTTTGGAGGACAAGAGCATACCATTTCTTCATCGCCACTCACATCAGTGGATTTTCCTTACTTTTGGCTGCTGTACGTCTTTCTATCGTCGCACTCGCTTACTGTTTTAACTTACATTCATATAGTGCTGGATGCACAAGCAGGCAGACCGGCCATTTGTTGTCGCCGCTCTTGGACTGTACGCGTTCGACCACCTCATGCGTTGTATCAAGACCCGGATCCAGACTGCCACGATCCGTGCTATTCCCCAGCTCGGTTCTACCCGTCTCGAATTGCCTCATACTAATGCTGGATGGCGTGCGGGGCAGCATGTCAGGCTGCGTGTCCTATCTTCTGGCATGGGTATCTTTGGCTGGTCGGAAGTTCATCCGTTCACCATTGCAAGCGCACATAAATCGCAGGAGGGAATGGTACTCATGATCAAGAAAGCTGGAGACTGGACCACGAAACTCTACGACATAGCGGAGTCGGGCAGGCATGGCGAAGCAGGTTTCGGCACCAATGTGAAAGTTATGATTGACGGTCCTTATGGTATGCTCCGCGTTTTAGGTTCCATGTCGGTGCACTTACTCTCGTTGTAGGTGGCCCTGGTCATTCCATTCCCTCTAGCCATTCCGCTGCCGTCTTTGTAGTCGGCGGTAGCGGCATCACCTACGCCCTGTCGGGTATCCAAGAATTAATAGACAAGGATATCAAGGGCGAGTCTCGCATCAAGATCATCGAGCTTATATGGATCGTACAAGATCCAGGTATGGTCACTTTACCCATTGTTTTCTCAATCCTGACAAATATCTGAGCTGCGCTTGTTCCTCTTGTGCCCACTTTCTCCGCGATGATTCAACAAAGTGTATTCACGCCAGTGAGGATATCGGTGTTCTATACCCGCGCTGTCATCGGCAAATTCCCCTTTTCGAAGGACTTTTTCCATCCCCGTCTGTCTCTGTCGCCCGGTCGCCCCAAGATCTCGAATATGCTTGAGGCTACCATTAGTAAGACAGTGACGCTCGGCGCTGGTATCAAGGATCGGGAGGCGCACACGGGCATGATGGTCGCTGTGTGTGGTCCCACCGCACTAGCAGATGATGTTGCGAAGGAGGTTGGGAGAATTGATCCCGTGAGGAGGGATCAAGTAGGAGGTGTAGAAATCCACGAAGAGTATGTTTTCCTTCCTTTCGCGTCGGCATTCGTTTGCTGATAAATGGACAGTGCTTTCGGCTGGTAGTATTTATCCGAACGCTTCTCGGCTGGTCCCTTTTTATGAACAGGCTTCATTATACCCATGCTGGCATCTAGATGATTATATATGTAGGCGCGCTGGGCACGACTTGCAACGTACTCTTATGGTTTTTGACGATTCATGTCTTTATTAATCGGTTGCTGTGCTCGCAATTCTGACTTTTTGTATCCAATAGCTAGTCTGTAGGACCGTTCTTGATATATATTTACTAGAGATCTTGAAATGCTATATATCACTGTTAGGTGGCCTGGCTTGCCATACTATTAATATTATTCTGTTTTTTGGAAGCACGTGCGATCCCAACGTTCACCATTAACGTCCATGGTACAGCGCTCAGCGCTTACGCGGCGGCCGAAGTGTCCTCGAATTGCTTTGATGGAGTGTTAGCTGGACTGTCATACATAGATTGGGTGAAGATATTGCGGTACGCTACGCTTTCCCGTTTTCTTTCCGATTTCATGTATTCTGGCCTCATGTCGTGTCAGCCGCCAGTTACGCTGCGATCTTCGCACCGCTAAGGTGTTCATGCTGCCGAGAGTTCTATTTCGCGCCCCAAAGAGAAGTATTGATCAGAGGCCATGTAACTTTCCATGTTTCTACGGTACCTGATATGTCAGGGATTGTTTACCGTGCTCGGAACTCCTCCCCAAGGGCGGTACCGCGTCATCCACATGTGCGTGGCTTGGTATTCATCGCGGCAGGATGCACTGGAAATCACGTTCAAACGACTCAATGGGCTACTGTCCTCGCCATGAGGTGTCCGGCCCACGTATTGAGTGGCATTACCGCCACATGAGAGATCATTTGTCGCGCTATAGGTGAAAAAAGGTGAGCAGTCGGCTTTCTAGAGAGCCGGTGTCCATGTCTGTGATTCTTGGACTTGGCTGATACGGCACGCACTAGACCAACTTGTTTCTCGCCCATTTGCAATCTCGCGCTTCTATCACACGTATGTCATTTCCCCGCAATGTGGGGAAGAACAAGGACGCGTCGGACGCGACCACGACACGTCGCGAGTCGTCTATCCCATTCCAAACCAAATGCAAACGCGTTATCTGCTTTGGCGTTCCTGGCTACCAACGGTCGCATGACTGGTGAACAATGTGAGGTTGTACCTCTCGTGACATGATGATATTGCGGACCTTTTGCAAGTAACTCTTACCCTTCTCTCAAGCGAGTTAAATCCTTATAAAACGGTATTAGTAGGTTTGATTTAATTGGTACATTCCTTCGCCAGAATGTTCATCCCTCTCGTCGCAGTCATCGCTCAAGTTGGATATGTGGTTGGTGCCGCGGTGTCTCCTCGCGCCGCCGTTACCGTGCGCTTGGATAATGCCACCATCACGGGCACTGGTACGAGCACGGTCTCCAAGTTCCTTGGGATACCTTTTGGCCAACCGCCGTACGTTGCGCTGGCACGTCCAAGCTATTCACACTGACTTGAGCGCCTTTTGCAGAACTGGGAACCTCCGATTCCAGCTTCCCAAGGCTGTTGATGCATATACAGGGTCGCTCTCCGCAACGTCCTTCGGACCGTCGTGTCCCCAGCAGGCTGTGAAGCTCCCGATTCTCACAGGCGTTCCTGCTGAAGTCGTGGATTATGTGGTCAATTCCATATTCAACGTGGTACTCCCTTCGGCTGAAGATTGTACGTTCGCTTGTTTCTTTCTGATCGTTCAGAAATCTCACCCCGCATCATAAGGTCTGACAATCAATGTGATCAAGCCTGCGACCGCCACGGCAACGTCAAAACTTCCGGTTGCTGCAGTACGTTGTCAGCTTCTTTCGCAGTGACGCAAACTGATCATAGTCGTAGTGGATCTTTGGAGGTAGTATGCATAATCAGAAAGGGTATCCTTGATCTGATAATCCTCTTGTAGGTGGGTTCGAATTGGGTGGAACTCAAATGTAAGTTGTACTTGTCGCAGACTGCCCAGATATGCTCAATGCCGATTTCCAAGGTACGACGGTACTGGCATTGTTGAGCGGTCGATCAAGTTGGGAGAGCCAGTCATCTATGTCTCTATGAACTATCGAGTGTCAGGTAAGTGGGGCAGTGTTCATCCTTTGCAGTGTGTTCTCAGAAAGCGTTTTCAGCGTACGGATTTTTAGCGGGGAAAGAAGTGAAAGAGGCTGGCGTGGGAAACCTTGGACTACACGATCGTATGCAAAAAGTGTTTCTCGCCCCACCTCCATACTGACTCTATTCATCTGGAAGAACGTCTTGCCCTCAAATGGATTCAAAAGTATATCGGCGCGTTCGGCGGGGATCCGACAAAGGTCACTATGTATGTGTTCTTTTGAATTCCCAGAACCAAGCTTTAAGGAAGCATAGCTGGGGCGAATCGGCAGGCGCTATTTCAGTAGCGTCTCATATGCTCATCAACGGCGGTGATACCGAAGGACTCTTCCGGGGTGCATTCATGCAATCAGGCTCTCCTATCCCCGTCGGTGACATTGAGCACGGTCAGAAAGGTACACGAAGCGGTGAATGCCTAGCTGTTATTATCACGGTATTCATGACTCTCCCACAGATTATGATGCCATAGTGCTGAAAACAGGATGTGCGAGCTCTGCCGATACGCTGGCGTGCCTTCGAAAGGTGGACTTTGAGGTGTTGAAAGGCGCCGTTGACGATTCGCCGTTCATTTTCGATTATCAGGTACCAAGCATACCCTTGACGCTCGATGTGAGACTTACTGTCGACTAGTCTTTGATTCTGGCGTGGCTTCCGAGGACAGATGGTGTACTGTTTACCGATAACCCACAACGCCTTGTGCAACAGGGAAAAGTGGCCAATGTTCCCTTCGTAAATGGTTTGTTGACCCTCGATTATGTCCTTACTTCTGACATTCTAACGTTTCTCCAGGCGACTGTGACGACGAGGGCACCCTGTTTTCATTCGCGCAGCTGAATATTACGTGAGTCCTCGCGTCCTTGGTCCTTGATAGTCACGTTCCTCATCTCTGTGTCCACAGCACGGATGCGCAGGTCAAATCATACGTCAAGAACGTCATGCTACCCAGTGCTTCAGACGCGGACATCGACACGCTCATGGACCTGTATCCTCAATCGATCTTATCAGGATCGCCATTCGACACCGGCCTCTTCAATGCGTTGAGTCCGCAGTTCAAGCGATTCGCTGCTTTCCAAGGAGATGCAGTGTTTCAAGCGCCACGTCGGTTCTTTATATCCTCGTTATCCGGTAAGCAGGATATCTACACGTACAGTATGTTACCTTTTCCCCACCCGTCCGCAGTTGACTGTTTGTCCAGTTCATAAACGCCTAAAGGCCCTTCCATTCTTGGGCTCTTTCCATGCGTCGGACGTATTTCTCAATGCGTATTTACCGGGTGGAGACATGCAGGACTACATCATTCGCTTCGTCTCCAAGCTGGATCCCAACGGAAACACTGGCATCACTTGGCCCAAGTACACCAAGGAGTCGCCGAAGATGTTGTCTTTCAACGACGGCCTGACTCCTTTGACCGTTACCGAAGATACCTACAGAAAGGATCAAATGAACACTCTCAACAAGATCTTACTAGCAAATCCGATATGATGTGTGATATAGTTATGATTAAATGTATTCGCACGCTACTTTCCAACTGTTACCGTTGAGTAAACCGCTCCTTTAGTCTGGCGGTTTCGGACGCGCACGATGACTCTGAGTCTTCGTTCAAGTAATGGCACGCGTTTGCACAGGACACAATGGTCAAGCAAACACAGTCCTCAACGACCTACACCAACTGGCGTATAAGGTCACCCTTCTGATAAATATTGGAGTTCGCACATGTACACATCTGTCGCGGTAACCCATGTCGCAACGCCAACGTCAACAGTGAAATAATGATGGTATACATAGAATTATAAAGAGACTACCGTGTTCTAGAGAGTCTATGCGTCTAAACAAGAAACATCCATCCATGTATATACACGCTTAATCCCTACTGACATCACTACGGCGCAAACCATGAGCTTAAGAAAAAGTTGACGAAAGGCATGACATACCGGCCAAAGAATTTCGTCAGCAGCCAGTCATTGCCGACGAGAACGCGATTCCGTAGTGAAAACAGTGTGCTCAAGTATGCTGAGCGCCAGAACAGGAAAGTGGCGACACCACCACTCGCGATCTAAACAGGCATATTAGACACGGTGAGGGGTTTCTAGGACTATCACGTACATTGCCGTTCATGAAAGGTAGGTCAGCAATAGCCTTGTCCGATCCAATGTAACTGCAACAGGATCAGCATCGTATGAGGAGACTGCGCGACGAAAAGAACGTACGCTAAACTACCCTGGTGAGAGTAGTGGAACGGTCGCAGTTTCACCATCTCAATTTGCTTTTTCGTGTTGTCCACCTCGGCCACGAAGGCCTTCTGATCCTCCTCGGATACGACAGTGGGCGCCCTGGTCTCGAGTTCGCGAAGCTTGGCCTCCAAGTTGTCCTTCTTCGCCATCTGAGTGAAAACGCGCGCCAGGTACGCGCCTTGTTGTGATGCGACCTGCGCAGTAGGTGCGTAGGAGGTAGCAGTGCAGTCACCGATAGCGAAGACTCCATCAGCACCAAGCATACGAAGGTGTTCTGCCAACACATTAAGGAGATGGAACTGATAAGTGACGCGACCTCACCATCAACAGCAATCCCGCGTCGGTTTGTCTGGACGCTGGGTATTTTGCCCATCAAATCTTGAGTGATCTTGCGTCCTTTGTTTCCAGCTGCCCAGACGACCAGTCCACAGGGAACATCCTGAATGCTCTTGTCGGGCATCTGAAGGACAACGGATTTGTCTTTAACCTAATTGAAGAAGATGAGCATAACTGAACCCGGCAATTGAGCAGACTGCTGTACCTCTTTCACCATGGTCTTAGTCATGATCTCAATCTTACTCTCTTTGAACGTTGACTCGGTGTAGTCGATCAACTGCTTGCTGAACATTGGCAGAACAGAGGGAAGAGCCTCCACGAGAGTGATACGGATTTTGGAGGCGAGTTCGGGGTACCATGATTTCAAGTCATCCTGGATAAACATGTCAGACAATTTGAAAGTACGCGATCACGAGACTGACTTCGAGGAAATCGTGGATTTCACCGCTCAATTCGATACCAGTAGGCCCACCACCGACGACAACCATGTGCAAGAGTCGTTCGACCTCCTCGGGAGTTTGACCAGGGAAAGCAGCAGACTCCATGCCTACGGAGTCGTGAATTTACTTTGAAGACGAGGAGGAGCGAGTACTTACAGTCCATGAACCGGCGTTGCATCTATGATGAACATATCAGCAAAGAGTCGATTAGAACGGAAAACCTGCTACCTTTTCGGCGTCTTGAATCTCTTTCATGAAACAAGCCTTCTCCTGCACACCTGGAATACCAAACGTTTGAACTTCAGCTCCGACGGCATATACAAGATAATCGTAGGGTATCGTCTTGGTGGACACCGTGCCCTGGATTTCGGAATCATCTGTGAATGTGACGGTCTTTTTGATAGGCTGTTCAAAGAGATAAACGGATATACAGGAGGGGGTAAAGTAGGTACGCACATCCACCGCGCGCGCCTCCGCTTCGATAACGGTGACTTCCCGCTGCTTGTGTCTTGTAACATAACGCGTCGGCTGCATGATAGATCGGGCAGTAAGGGTGCCTACAGCCACACTGGGCAGCAACGGCGTGAACAGGAAGAAATTCTTCGGACTGATCACAACCTGGATCATCTTAGCACCGCGAAAATTGCCAAGTAGAGGTGTACTCACCACGTTGTAATCGGTTGTGTCCATCGTCTTGAGCAGACTCGTAGCGCCCCATCCACTTCCTAGGACGACGATAGTTTTCTTGTCGGGATCATAGGGCAGTTGCGTTCCCGGATTGCGATCCTGCTGGGTGATGTAGTAGAACGTGCCAGAGCTGACCACGATAGTCGCGAGCGTCAAACGACCGAGGTTCTGCAAGAACGAGCGCCATCTTCCATTTTTCGGTGCAGGGGTTGGAGGAGGAGGGGCCACAACCGTCGGCTGAGATTTAGGGTGAATACGGGGGCCCATTCACGAACACGAAGAGAAAGCGCACCTCCTCTGCCCGCCTAGCATGCGTCGACGTAAGCGTACGGGCGAAATTGAGATTAGATTCTCGCGAGCATCGCGCGGCTCTAGAACGAGATGGACCGAGAGACCTGGCGACTGGAGATACACGGTCAGCAGACAAAAAGCCTGGGTAACGTTCTGGACCCTACGTTGGCGGCTCCCACGAGCGACCTGCATACCGGAGGATTGACGAGAGAGAAAGGAAAAGAGAAAAAAAGGAGGGGAGCTGGTAAAAAGACAAGAGATTTCACGGTATAAGACGAATAATATACTTTTACACCCTCCGTCTGTTCCGCGTTAGGGATGCCCGCTGTCCGACAACCGGACTTTAGCGCCGGACCCCTCCGGAAGTATGTCAGATGTACTTCCGGACTCCTCACCCCAACCTCACCCCGCACGTCAGAACAGCGTCAACAGTCTACTTGTTTTTCTAATCTAAGTACACAATACAACACTTCTTCGTTCATGGAGCCAGATATTTCTCCCACACCTTTGCAGACACCGCAGCCTTGGGACACCTCCGGCCCGTCCACATCTCAAACTGCCCGTAGCCCTGCTCTAACAGCGCCTCAACACCAGAAACCGCCGCCCAATTCTTCGCCGTCGCTTTGGCCAGCAGCAAGAGAGGCGTCTCGATCGGCTTGTACGCCATGTCGATAACCACTGCAGGGCCATCCCGATAGTCAAACAACTTTTCCGAAAAGTGAAGAAAACTCGGATCGTAGGACGTCGTCGTCTCCGTGGCTGGGACAGTACACACCACCACATTTGGCGGTACACTTCCCTCTGGCCACTGCACGAGCTTCTTGAGTACTTGCACGTTCGCGTCGGGGAACAATTGCGCGAGTAATTCCGCCTTACTGTGGGTCCGGTTGTAAAGATAGATAACCTGGGCCCCGAGTTCTTTCAGTGCAAAGATGGCCGCACGAGCGGTACCTCCCGCGCCAATGATCAGCGCTGCATGAATGCCACCAATTGGGATCCGTGAATTGATGCAGCCTCGGATACCAATCCAATCTGTGTTGTCGCCATATAGAATTGGCGTCTTGCTCTCCGGCGTGTACATTGGCACAACCGTGTTCACGGCGCCGATAATCTCAGCAGCCGGCGACAGTTTGTCTAGGAGGGGAATGATCTCGAGTTTATGCGGGATGGTGACCGAGGCTCCACCAAAGTCGGGACTAGTGAGCGTCGCTTTGATTTCCTCTCCGACATGGGGCGTCTCCATCAACCCATAGACGTATGGCAGACCGAGCAGATCGAAACCTGTATTGTGTAACGTCGGGGACAATGAATGAGCGATGGGTGTGCCGAAAAGGAAGAAACGACGAGGTGGCATTTGTCCAATCAGATGCAGCGCATGCTGTATCTGAACGAAGGATAACTGTCCCGGAGCCGCCTTCACAGGGAGTAAAGGATGAGAAACGGGAGTGAAAACAGTGTTCGTAATGCGAGACATCTGCCCCTCGAGGCCCATGTTGATAGCCAAAAATGGCTTCGCGTGTGGAACAGCATTCATGCGCTGGACAAAGTTGTACAGGTCAAAGTTATCCTGCAAGCAAGTAGCCTTTCCGACAATCTTCACGATATCGCCGTGCTTCTTGGCTAGATCATACTTTTGCTGAACCACAGGTCCTGTCCATTTCATGTTGCCACTCCAATCGTGCCACGACGCGATGATCTTTGATGCACCTTTCTTCGCGACGACTTCCTGGATGATTGGCAGAGGAAGAGACATCTCGACGTCAACGTACTCAATTCCAACGCGTAGTGCGAGCTTCAGAAGTTGCAGTGCTTCCCTTTCGGCAGTATCAGGAAACGAGCCGCCTTGAGAGACAGTCCGAACAGTGAGGACGATTGGGAGATTAGTCGTGCGACGAAGCGCAGCGATCTGGTCTGCGACGTAAGCCACTGGCGGAATGTACTGTCCAATAGCATGGAAATCATTGGGTGACCGGAGAAGATCTGCGCGCAATTCCAACGCGTCGACTCCAAGCGTCAGTTCGTCCATGTGCGATAAAGCTGGTGTGATGTCGGGATAGGTGAGAGACAGGAAGTACGACCGTTTTCCGGGAACAAGGTTGGGCGAAAAGTTGGGTTTAATGCCTGTAATATGGCCAAAGAAACGCGCAACCTCATCGCCAGTACGTTTCCGCCCGATTGGAGAGACATTATCGCCACCGAGCGATCCAACGTTGTTGACAAATTGATGACTGCAGCACTCCTTGAACCATGGCTCGCGGCGGTTAAACACGTCCATTATAGGCTCCCCGTACGCCGGACGCGCAGCTTCAACCCCCAAGTATTGCACAACCTCGTCAATCTGCCTCAAAACATGCACCACCGGGCCCTTTTTCGCGTACTCCTTCAAAAGCTCCCGCGAAAGGGGCGTCTCAACAATACCTCCGCCGAGGCTGATGACATGTCTCTCAGGTTTGGTGGTCAGCAGCTCTTTGAGGATAACCGTCTCCGCCTCGCGGAACGCCGGCCACCCATGGTCATGCACAAATTGACGGACACCCATTTGATGCTTCTCCTCAAAGTAGGAGTCCGCGTCGATGCAGGTCCAATTCAGCGCAGACGCGGCAAGGTCACCCACAAAAGTCTTGCCAGAGCCGCGCATACCGAAGAGGACGATCGACGCGGTGGACGTGTGATCGGAGGTTCCGCTGGCGGATGCAATGGAGGCAGCAGGGGGAGGAGGAACATCGACACCTTGGACATGGAGTCCGATCTACATTTAGAGTCAGATGGGGAATGATAGCTGGCATTGACAACGAACCTTGTTCTCGAGATCGTCCCACCAGTTGGGCCAGGTCTTCTCGACGCACCGCTTCTCTTCAATGACAGTGTTCGGCACTACGCAGCCCAACACGCTGAACGCCATCGCGACGCGGTGATCGTCATAGCAATGGACGCTCACTCCTGCCGCCAACTCCTCAATGGGCTTGCCTTCAATCTCTAGACCATCGTCCAGCTCAGTCGTCTTGACGCCAAACTTGGCTGTCGCATATAATCAGCAAGATATTTCTATGAAAAGCTTGAGCGTACGCACCTAGTTCGTCCATCATCGCTTTGATCCGATTACATTCCTTCACCCTTTGGTTTGCGATCCCGCGTATACGTGTCGTACCATTGGCACAAGCCGCAAGCACAGAGGCGGTCAAGAACGCGTCCGTCATCACCTCCATATCAATTTCACCTAGTCCCTTGAGCTGCCCAACGGGTGGGCCCTTGACTGTAGTCTCCGACTCGGTCTGTGTAACCTCGCAACCCATCTTCTCCAAAACACCTTTGGCGAACTGAGCATCTCCTTGCAGGGACTGAGTGCCAATGTTTTCAATCGTGCACGTCGTGCCCGTCACAGCAGCTATAGCCAGTGGATATGTAGCAGAACTGGCGTCGGACTCGATGTTGTAGACCGCAGGGTTGATATACGCGCCCTTGGGGATGTCATAAATATCAAGCAGACGCCCCGAACCATCTTCCTGTCTCCTCACAACATCGACCCCAAAGGTCTTCATCATCGTGATGGTCATGTCGATGTAGGGCTGGGAGATCACCTGTCCACCGGTGAGAACAAGGGTAATAGGCTCTGCGGCGTACGGGGCACACAATAAGATGGAGGAAACATATTGGCTGGAAACGCTGGCCGCAAGATGAATTTGTCCACCTTTCAGGCCGTTGGGACGGATTGCCAGAGGTAGGCAACCCGAAGATTCGAGGTAATCGATTTCACTGCCATTCGACTTGAGAGCAGACACCAGAGGACCGATGGGGCGCTGTTTCATGCGTGCATTCCCGGTGATAATGGTCCTGGACGCCTGAGAAGAGGGAGTCTGCTGAACCAGAGTGCAGACAGTGGTTAGGAAACGAGCAGCGGTGCCGGCATTTCCGAGATAGATTTCATGCCCTTTAGGGGGGACCGAGAGCACGCCCGAACCACCCTCGACAACAAGAGTTTCGCCGCCGTCCTCCCAGGAAAATTTGGCGCCCTAAAGAAAGATAATCTGAATCATGGATTTTTGGCCTAGGACTGAAGAGACAAACCTGTAACTCGAGAAGAGCAGTCATCATGACCTGAGTATCGTCTGAGTGTAACAAGTTCTTCAATCTACACGTCCCTTGGCCTAACGCTGCGAGGACGAGCGCACGATTCGAGATACTTTTCGATCCAGGAGTAGCCATCGTCACAGGGTTCTTTCCCGGCGTGCCAGGAATAATCACCACCTGCTCAGCGAGGACTTTCTTGATGAGTGCATCCTTAATACCCGAAGCCTTGTCCTCCCAAGTCTTGCCGATACGTTCCAATATGACTATCTTCTTTTCGGCGCCTTGGTTCTTCTTGTCGACGCGCATAACATCGAGAAGGCGTTCGACCGTAAGATCCTTGGCTTGAGGCAGGGTGCTGATCCGCGGGTCGCTAATTGAGACGGGCAGATTGTATGCTTTCAAGCAACGCGTGAGGCGTCCAACTGCCACTTGATTCAAGATTCCCATCTGACGCGACAGCTCTGCTTCCAAGATCATACCAATGCTAACGCATTCCCCATGGAGGATGGTAGGCGTCAACACGGCTTCAATGGCGTGGCCAATGGAATGCCCGAAGTTGACGAGTTTGCGCAGCCCTTTCTCCGTCGGGTCGATAGTGACAATATGGGACTTGACGGAGATGGAACCGACAATGACGGAAAGTAAGAGCTGTTGGGCGTCCGATCGCGTAGCTTTCGTGCGACCGGCGTTAGACACCGACGGAGACTGAAGTGCTGCAAAGATTTCCGTGGAGCGAGATTCAAGAGAGGAGAATTCGTCAGCATTCCATATGGCTGCAGTCTAAACACGTTGGTACAACGAATAGTGAAGAAACGGAGGACGAACTTTGACAACTTCTGCCATTCCATTTGAGAACTCGCGAGCAGGGAGCGTTTCAAGGAAGGCCGCGTCTATGAAAACATATTCGGGCTGCCAGAACGCGCCAATGAGGTTTTTTCCAAGAGGTGTGTCGATCGCCGTCTTACCGCCGACACTCGAGTCGACCATGGCGAGAAGGGTAGTAGGAATCTGGACGAAGCGAACACCCCGCATGCTAGATCGCGTTCAGGGCATAGAAGCGAACATAAACACCAGAACCTACAATGTAGCAGCAACGAATCCAACTAGATCACCGATGACACCTCCTCCAAGAGCTAGGATGACTGTATCCCGCGTGCATCGGTTGGCGAGCAGGAAGTCTTCGATGTCTGCTTTGCCTTCGCGGCTCTTTGATGTCTCTCCAGGAGGAATGACATAGGTCAGGAATCGGTATGCGGCGGTCGGCCTAGCGGAACCATTCATGTGGGGTTCCGCTGGTGTATTCGACTGATGGGAATCGAACTGGTCCTCGAACGCCTGCAGATGGAACCCGGCGACGTTGGTATCGGTGACGAGAACATAGGTGGACGATGGGAGTGTAGCAATGACCGTGTTTGTGATGTATGGGATGAGGTGGAATCCGCAGTGGATGGACTCCTTGCCCAGTATCGAGACTTTGTAGATGTCCGGGGCAGTCGATGCCATCGTCTACAAGCCAACTTTTGGATGATGTGAGTGAGATGTGAGTCACGAATATAGACGAGGAAATTTATGAGATGAGCACGTGGACGAGGTAGGGGTTACTTCGGACCTGGGTCCGAGGAAGGAGACAAAATCTTAGCCACGTTCTGGTTTTCGAGCCCTAATATGTTGGTGCCCAACGTGGGCCTTCCAAGTGCCCACTCATTACGCGCTGAGATGATACGCGTTTCATTGATCGTATCCTGACATACAGCGCCACATATCTCCGACTACCAGTGTAGTGTAAGTCATGTATATATCCTTTTCAGATGTCGTTTATGAACACTCAATCCACTTGAAATCCACTGTGAATGTTGGTCCAGGACAGCGCAGCCTCGTTGACCGCGGCAAGAAACCGGCCATGTTTACGAACAATGTAATCAACGAGCTGGTCGGTACTCACTCTGCCATCAATTCTCTCTCAATGATGCTTCCAACAGTTCTAGTATCAGAGGAGATTACATTGACCCTTCTATTTTACGGTAAGGAGGAGAGCGGTCATGAAGGCGCGTTCAGATCCAAGGTACATCTTTCAGACTTTTCCGCGATACTTCCGGCCCGAGACTCCGGTCGGGTATCGCCTGGGGTCATCTCGCCTACCACAAGCTTGGCTCCTTCCACAACGACGATATATAATATCCGACGTATCCCACCGCTTTTCCGGTCTATCCACAAGATGCCTCTCCCCGAGCAAATCAAACCATCTATCTCGTACGCCCTTCATTTTTTAATGTCCTCTCTACTCAAGATACTTCCGGATCCTATTCCTATTTCCATTCCCGTACTTAAAAACCCTTCGGAAATGCAAACGATGATTTCACTGTTGAATCATGCCCCTTGCTCCCCGCAACAGTCCTCCCACACTGGATCCTGTGCGACCAGTCATGCCTCGGACGGGTACTGGATCCATCATGAGCGCCTTCAGCCGCCGTACGTCATCGCGCTTGCGCGAACTCTGAATTGTTGCTGATCTTTTCCTAGAACCACTGCTAAAGACACCGGTACCTGCTGGCGTGCTTACCGTGATTGAAAAGTCGAAGCAACTCGCTGCGTGGACGGCAGTAGATCAACACATCAAGCCAGAACACCGAGTATGTCTCGTTCCCCCGCCGTCCGTATTAGATTGTAACAGTACCCTCAATCTAGGTCATTGGGATCGGCTCTGGTACGCGTCTTAACACCGTCTAAGTCACCCGCTTATGACATCTCCAGGATCCACGGTTCCGTATGTTGTGGAACGAATCGTTATGCAAGGGCTCGAGGCCAACCAGGAACGTGTCTTCATTCCCACTGGTCAGTCATGAATTACCATTAATATCTTGTGTTTGACTCACGTTCTATCAGGATTCCAATCCAAGGAACTGATTGTATCGTCTGGATTGAGCCTAGGCGATGTCGACCAATACCCCACTATAGACGTTACCCTAGACGGAGCCGACGAGTGAGCGAGATCCTTGTCCAGCACCTCTAATCCCGCTGATCACGCCGCGCCGCAGAGTGGATAGCAGTTTGAACTGCATCAAGGGCGGAGGAGCATGTCACCTACGCGAAAAGGTTCTAGCAGAGGCTGCCAACACGTTTGTCCATCCGCGAAGCATCGATACTCATCTGACAGTGATCCATAGCTTCATCCTTGTCGCCGATTACAGGAAGAACGTCGAAGTTCTTTGCACTAACGTTTGTTCCGCCGATACCCCCACCTATTCTCCCTCATGACGTCCTCAGTTCAAACCCGGCGTGCCTATCGAGGTCGTCCCATTCGCTTACGCCAAGGTGCTGCACAATCTACATACCGTCCTTGGGTCTCCGACGGCTACCCTGCGTATGGCCGTTGCCAAAGGTCTGTTCCTCTTCCACACTCCCTGTCCTCATCTGACTTGGTTATAGCCGGCCCCGTGGTATCTGACAACGGCAACTTCATCATCGACGCGCCATTCTCGCACGACGATATGATGGATCCTTACAAGGTGTGTATATTCTGGTTGACGGAATTAGCCCTTACAGCATGCTCGGAACAGATCATGGCGCGCATCAAGATGCTCACTGGTGTCGTCGAGGTCGGCCTGTTCTGCCATATGGCCAAGGCGGCATACTTTGGCAATGCGGTAAGTGATAGTCGGGTGGCTGTTCCTCGCGTACTGACGACGTTAACAGGACGGGAGTGTCACCGTCAAGTGGGATGGAGGAATGGTAGAACAAGTATCGGCTTCCGTGTAGTGTTGTATAGACAGATGTGAAGAATCTATAGAAGCAGATGGCTTGTAAAACATACGGTACCATGACTAGTTACTATTTCTGATTTCGTCACCGAAGCGGCCCAGTCCGACTGACCTACGAAATCGCAAACCAAGAATCAAAAATCAATAGATCATCGGATCGACCATTGACATGACATTGATACACGCAAGATTTTTACGGGCATGGCGCGCAAACTAACAGGTATCGGAGGGATATCGAGATCGGCGCGACATCCGCCTCCAAAATGGGCTCGAGTCTGCCTCTCTCATCCGATTCGTCTTGCGCATTTTTGCCCCCCAACAGCCCAGACGTAGATCCTAGCGGCACTAGTATCGTATCGGAGGAATAGGCTCCGCGCGTATCGTGCTCAAATCGACCGCTTCATCCTTTGCCTCGTCGATGTCGCCTATGAGGATTCTGCGCAAACAGTCAGCTGCGCACTCCAAAACAGAAGACACCCGAAACGCCAAAAGAGAAAGCAAGAAACGCACATCATGTCGCCTTTCACAAGATACAAGCCCAGCGGCACTTCTTCAACACCTTCCTCGAGACTGTACACGCGCTCCTTGGAGTCGGACAGCACCACATTGGATTTCTGATCATACCCCGCGAGCGTGCCCTGCGTGCGCGTCCTTGGTCAGTTTCCATCCGATTCCAATTGTTTTACTGCAGACACACCACGATCGCCCGGCCGTCTTGCAGGATGAGGAGTACGCGCTCTGCATACAGGCAGTCTTAATTGAAACAGGAATGAATGAGAGAGAGGCGGCACGCACTGTCAACGGAGCCTTGAAGGCTGGACATGGCAAGGCTAAAGGCAGGACTGGGACCCGGGTAGGAGAGCAAGGGCGACGGTCACGGTCACGACTTTTTGAACCAACCGTTGAACTTGAAGTCGCGTTTGCCAGTGGACGCGCTACAGAACTGATATTTCAGAGCTTGCTACTTGCCCTCAGCACTAAGAGATTCACAATGCTTCGGGAACCATTGGCTGTCGACTCCGTACAGCTGCTTGCGCAATCTCAAACAGCAAAGTCTTCGTCAACCGTCTAGGTTCACCCATATGTGAACACAATAGCCTTTCCTGACATTCAGGCTCACTGTCGGCGCTCTCCCCGCATTGCCTGCAAGTGCTTACACCCATTTAGACAAACAAAGCAACTCGCAGGCCAATATCTAATCGCCGATCCGCCTCGTGGTAGCTCGTGGTCCTTCCTACTTTGTTCTCCGTGAATAGCAAGATTAATGGGCCCGTTGACAGCGCCGGGTCCGTGCATGCTGGACAGAGCATTCCGGAATGCGTATTCAAGAATACGTGTCCTAGATTTGAAGCCAGAAACGAGTGAACAGAGCGACTAGGAGACGAGCTTCTGATTTACTCTGACATCCAATTTTCTAGGCGTGCCAATGCCTCAACGACGGAAAACAAAAATTCGCCACATTTTTACACCCAGATCGACACTCGCCGTATTTTTCCGATCCATCGTACCCTCGTGGGCTCTCTTAGACTTGTATCACCCGAAGTCAACTCGTTTCACATTTGTCCCAGACCACAAACGCCTCCAAATGTCCAACTCAGCAGTCCAAGACTCGCATAATATCACTCCTCTGCCCCATTTATCCCCTCACTCTTCACAGCCATGCTGCAGGTGCATTGACCCCATTCATCCATAGGTTCCTGGTGATTCCTACCCGATAATCACATCCCTTCCTTGTTGTCGACCAGAATCCAAGGCCCCTGCCTGCGCTCTTAGCCTTTATGGCCTAAACAAAGGGACAGAACCACGACCTTCTCCCTATGTTATATATAAGGCCGTTACGACACAGGCAGGTGGTCTAAACTTTTTTTTGACATCTAATACCTTTCTCATGCTGCGAATAGGCTCTCTCTCCGCGTGGATCGCCTTCGACGGCTGCACCCGCCAGACGCACGATATTCAAATATCCGGAAGTGGGCGGTGCGCTTCCGGCTGGATAGCGTCAGAAACCGACAAAGTGCGAGCATCGCTACTGAAACCCACCTGAACGCTCACCTCTATCATCAGAACTTCTCCGTAAACTGGTACAACTCTAGGCGCGACGTGTCCCTCGAAGGCGTCGTGCGCATCGACGGCGTCATCTGCAACACGCACATCATGCTCGCGCAGAACATATCCCCGCACGCCCCGGATGCGCTGACCATCTCCCACGCGCGCACCTCTCACTCGACGCGCCGCGACTTTGTCTTTACGCCTATCCAAGTCACAGGTGCGCCATCCCTTCTGCTCAGATAGAAAATTGAAGGAAACTCCTCACAGACTCCGATGACTATCTCTACACCCTCGACAACCCATCAAAGTTCGGCGTCATCGAGCTCGCACTATGGCGCATCGCTGTGTCGGGGATCAACTCCCAGCAGCCACTCTCCGCGGCTCATCTCGCGGCACCGACCTTGGAACAACAAGTGTTGCACGAGCGGTCCAAAAGAGGCGGGGACCATCACGTCCGGTCCGTCTTCCCCCCGCTCCTCATACATACATACTTACACTAATACATGGACTTTCTCAGATTCGGAGACGAATACACCTCCACTGCGCCTCGGATGGACATGGTCAACGGCAGCAAGATGGACGCAGAACCTATAGCCATCTTCACGTTCAGATATCGCCCGCTCGGTGCGTTTCGCGTCCAACCTGTGGTGATGCTCTTCGTTCTCAATTTGTGACTATCATAGCGCTTTTAATGGCCGATGGCACGATCCCTCGAGCACCTCCTCAAAGGCAGCACCCACAGGTCAAACAAGAGCCTCACGACGATATACTTCCTAGGGTATGCATATGTTGCGCACTAAAAAACACTCATCGAGCTGAGACCTTCTGCTAGCGCGCATCACATCCATCCTACCACCACTACCACCAATAGACTGGACCCACGCAAATAATCATTTATGCCTCATCTATTCTCGGACATTATGTTACAAAGGTAGCTGAAATAATGGACCAACGTCGTTGGACACTGTGCAAGGATCGAAACATAGTACAATGGGCGACTATCTATTATATAGCAAGCGTGTAGAACCGTGAAAGACGAATGTGTGTACAATAGTAGTGTCATAAACAGAATCAGAAGATCATCATGACCGGGTAATTTCCGTTTTAGCAAACTTTCCCGTAACGAGAGCTGTTCAAACGTTCATCAAGTGTCTTCCTCTCATGTGTCGAAATTGTCTCTCCGAGTTTCCACCTGCCTGAACGCAAGGCCACCCTCTTCGTAGCAAAAATAATCTACACAAAGAACAGATCTGCTCCCCGTTTACATGTCTGTGCAGCTCGCAGATCGCAAGTCAGCGAACGACGAGCCCTGATGTGTCTGCGTTGAGCCTCCGTGACAATCCGCTGCTTGATGCATATCCAGACCATCTCGATGAAGTGTCTGCAGCAAGAGATTCACTCTGATAGATGGTAAATCCTTCGTTTCATTTCTCATTATAGTACATGACTGTCCCCTGGCGAGACAAAGATTATAAGTTAATGACAAAAGCCAAACGAGCAGCGGAATATCAATCAAGCTGGAGACACGGAAAAGTAACGAAAGGCATCTACTGGCCTTTGGCCTTGGCAGCCATCTGAGAAACCATTAGTGGATACAACTCGAACTGAATATGCAAGGTCGTACCAGGTTGAGTGCAGAGCCAGCCTTGAACCAGGCGATCTGGCCTTCGTTGAAAGAGTGCGCGAGGGAAATGTCCTGATCGGAAACTTAGTATTTGCAGATAGGCAAAAATTGAGTCGTACCTCAGTGGAGCCACCCTCATGTTTGACTCTCAAGGTAAGGTTCTTTCCAGGTGCAAAGCTTTCAAGACCAACGATGTCGACTTTGTCGCTAGGCTTGATCTTATCATAGTCCTCGGGATTCGCAAAGGTAAGAGCAAGCATGCCTTGCTTCTTCAAGTTCGTCTCGTGGATACGAGCGAATGAACGGGTGATGATAGCAAGACCACCGAGGTAGCGAGGCTCGAGAGCGGCGTGCTCACGGGACGAGCCCTCTCCGTAATTGTGATCGCCAATGACAACCCATTTGATACCATTGTCGCGATAGTACGCAGCGGTTTGAGGAACACCATCCCACTCGCCGGTGATCTGGTTCTTCACCTTGTTGGCTTCACCGTTCTCAGCGTTAATGGCACCAATAAGACAGTTTTCTGAGAAATCATTTTAAGTACTGACACCAAAGTGGGACGAGAGAGCCTACGGGAGATGTTCTGGAGATGTCCGCGGTACTTCAACCATGGACCACCCGCACTGATGTGATCCGTTGCTGAAATGTGGCATGAGCGAATGGACGATGACACATACAACGAACTGCACTTACTGCATTTGCCCTGCGCCTTGATGAGGATAGGTAAGTCGGTGGGTGTCTTGCCGTCCCAAGGGGTGAAGGGCGAAAGAAGTTGAAGACGGTCCGACTTGGGATTCACGGCGACGCTGACGCTGGCGCGGTCTGCAGGAGGAGCCTGGAAGGTATTCTGACCCGGGTCGTAACCGGAAGGAGGGAGTTCATTGCCAGAGGGATCGGAGAATTTGAAAGTTTTGCCATCGGAGCCGGTGAGTGTATCAGTCATTGGGTTGAAGGTAAGTGAACCTGCGAAGACCATAGCGGTAACGATATCGGGGGACGCGACGAAAGCGTGGGTAGCAGGGTTGGCGTCGTTACGTCCAGTGAAGTTACGGTTGTAGGAGGTGATGACTAAAGAATGCATTGAAGAAGTGAATCGCCTGAAGAAGTTGTCAACTTACTCGAGTTGGCTGTACCCTTCGGAACATCCTTCCGGTCCCATTGTCCTATACAAGGGCCACAAGCATTGGCAAGCACAATTCCACCAATGTCTTCAAACGCAGCAATTTGTCCATCACGCTCAATGGTAGCGCGAACCTGTTCCGAACCGGGTGTAATAGTGAACTTGCTCTTAGCCTCAAGACCGTGTGCGGCTGCCTCCTTCGCAATAGATGCCGATCGCGACATGTCCTCATACGACGAGTTTGTGCACGAGCCGATGAGTCCGACCTTGAGTTCCTCAGGCCAGCCATTCTTCTTGACCTCGGAGGCGAACTGCGAGAGAGGGGTAGCAAGATCGGGAGTGAAGGGGCCGTTGATATGAGGCTCGAGTTCAGAGAGATTCTGCACGCAATTCAGCATAAAGTCACTCAACGATGAAGTTTACTAACGATATCGATGACCTGGTCGTATTCAGCATTCTCGTCAGCCTTGAGGTTGTACGCAAACTGCTTCGCGTAGTTGGCAATATCCTGACGTTTGGTGGCGTTGAGGTAGTCGACCATCCGGTTGTTGAAGGGGAACATTGATGTAGTAGCACCAATCTCGGCACCCATGTTGCAAATTGTCGCCATACCCGTGCATGAGAGTGATTCGACACCAGATCCTTTGTATTCAACAATAGCGCCGGTTCCACCCTTGACCGTGAGGATACCAGCTACTTTGAGAATAACATCTATTCGTGGAGAACATGAGCAAGATCAGGAGTGCGGAAGCGAAAACACTTGCCCTTGGGTGTAGTCCAGCCGCTGATTTTGCCAGTAAGATTGACCCCGATAACCTTCGGGCATTTGAGCTCCCAAGGAATATCAGCCATGACATCGACCGCATCAGCACCTCCCACACCACATGCAATCATTCCAAGTCCTCCAGCATTGGGCGTGTGAGAGTCGGTACCGATCATCAGTCCTCCAGGGAATGCATAGTTTTCGAGAATAATTTGGTGAATGATGCCAGAGCCGGGTTTCCAGAAACCAAGACCATACTAAACAAGGACCTTGAGAAATGTAACCACGAGTATTGGACGGAGACGAACCTTCGCAGTTGCAGTAGCCAAAAAGTCGTACACCTCCTTGTTGATCTCGATAGCCCGGGCCAAATCCTTCACGCCTCCAACCTGCGCCTCGATAAGATGGTCACAGTGCACCGTTGTGGGAACAGCCGCTGTGTCCATACCGGCAGACATGAATTGGAGCAGTGCCATCTACGATGATTTCATCTTTAAAATGGCCGAATGTGCGTCCGTTATGACGTACCTGAGCAGTTGCGTCCTGGCAAGCGACTCGCTGAAAGACGTGTCAGCTTTCAATAGTAGGTTGATTGGCTCCAAGGGAAAACTCACGTCTGGTCGCAGCTTCAGATAACTCGTGCCACGCTCAATGTCCTGTCCGTGCGGGTCATCGAGATGCCCATACAGGATTTTCTCGGATAACGTCAGCGGGCGTCCCAGCCTTCCTGAGGTTCAACACTAGTTCGCGTAACGATTACAGGACGATGCTCACCGTTCGCGGACAATAACCAAGTTGTCCTCGATACGCTGGTAGTTGATATATGCGCCTTTTTCGAGGAGGGACATGGGGACTTTAGTGTCGCCGATGCGCGGCACGGCGGTGGCCATGCCAGCGGCGAGGCGCTGCAATGACCGGACTGCCTTGGCCGTTCGGTTGGAGAGGTTGAACATGGTTCAACACGTCGACGGTAGAGAGAAGGAAAGGTGCAGGATCAACACCCCCTCCGGTCTTTGCCTTTTTGAATTTATACCACGTGAAAATGTCTGTGCCGCATTCCGCCACCAACCAATCGGATTGGGCGTTTTATGATCGACACAAGCCGTCTCGGCTTCACGGAGTCCATTGCGTTGTCCATAATTGAACCGCTCCCCGCTCTCTTTCCGCACAGGACCCTGACACGCTGCAGTTCGCCAGCTCAACGCTGCACGCCCTATACTGTCCGGCACATCGGTACCGTCAGCCGACCCACAATGACCGGAACTCAATCCCCTTTTACTCCTTAGGCGTTAAGGCGGCGTCAACGGTCAGCTCACGAAGCACTACTCTCTTCGAATTCCACCACGGATCATGCTCGTAGCCTTCTGACTGAAAGAATGCGTCACACAGCGCCGCGGGCAGACCTACAATCACATCACACCCTTAGATCTCCGGAGAAGCGTACGGTGAACGTTTAATTTACAAAGTTGGTACATCTGATATCCAAGCATGTCGTAGGACTGGTCAATGAGGGCCAGTGAGAGAAACGCCCTCCGCTGCAATCTTTGCCAAGAAGACTTTCGTCTCAGCAAGGATAATAAGTCTCCCTTTGCCCGCGAAGACCAAATTGGCGGAAGTCGTGCCCAAGAAGAACTTTCCAAGTAAGTCTCCTTGGTCATTCCAGACCTGAGTGAAGAATAAGAATCCTACCACGAGGTAAGTTATTCTCGAGACGTACGTGGACACCATCGCCGCAGCCAGCGTATATGTTACCGGTAGTATCAACTTGGATCCCATCTGCGACTCCAGTGTCAACGTACGCTAAGACGCGACGGTTTTTGAATGCGTGCGACTTCGGGTCGACATCGAAAGCGTAACTGTATTTAGTCTTAGCTCCTATACGCGACTATACTCAATAGGCAAACGTACATGGTAGCAGGTACCGTTTGATTCATCCCTAAGAATCCTGAAGTCGCGCCAGTATCAGCACTGACGAGTATACGTTTGTCAAGCGAAATAGTGAGGGGAACGTCGGAATTTACATGTACGCGGTCTTGCCATCAGCGGTGAATGCTATTCCGTTTGGCTTGTCGAATCCATCGGCGACTACGCGCACAGCTCCAGTAGCAGTATCAAATCGGTATACTTGACTCGGCATCAAAGGTTGAGGACGGAAGTGATTGAGGAATCCGTATCTAGGAGATGTTATGTTCCACGAACGAGGTCAACACATTCTCGAGACATACACAACGTCCGTGAAGAATAGTTTGCCGCTTGGATGTACCTTGATATCGTTGAGAGAGTTAAATTGGCGTCCATAATAGTTATCCAAGAGAACTGTGGCGTTCTCAGGAGAACTTGGGTTGACGCGGACAATGTTCGGAGGTCGTGGACCGCGACCGGAGTTAATGAGCAACAAGGAAGAGTTAATAGGCCCCGTCCCGCCATTGGTCATCTGCACTGAATCTGGGAGATCAAGCTAGGACATCATTTCAATCACAACCGATATCATTTGTGGACGTTGGACTCACCACACTGACTGGAACGTTGACCGAGAATGTCCCATTGAGAGAGCTTATTTTGGCTTCAGTATCTTTTATACTGATAAAGCCAACTTGATTGTTGTGATCGAGATCACTCATGCCCAGTGCGCCACCATCATTGCTCGCAAAGTAGACAGTGTCGGTATCCGAAACGTAGATGGGCGCTTCATGGGCAAAGGCAAAAGTATCGTTCGACGATATTTCATAAATCGCCGGGGTGACGCCCAGGACGTTCAAAAATGACTGATCAAAGATCTGGAAGAACGGAGGTGTAGAATTCGTAGGATTGAAGAATGTGCCAAAAGCATCGTCTCGAAACGTGATGTGGTTATTGAAGACCGCGAACTGTCGGGGATCCACAAACTGCGAAATGATTGTTTGAGCGGGATACCGGGATGCTGCGGCGACGAAGAACTTGCGATTGCTTGTGGTGATTGTAACTCTATCGCAAGGTCGCGTCCTGTACGAGCCCGAACAATAGCCCATTGGCAAACTCCAACGGAAGCGAGAATCGCAAATAAGCGCAGTTTAGACATGGTAGATGAAGAGGTGGGGGATCCCTGGGACTTTTGTTCTGGCAGAGGTTCTTTCGACATGGTGGGTTTCTCTCGACATGGGCAGGGAAGGTCAGCTGACAACAACTTGGGAAAACAACGCGTCCTGACTACCCCACGTGGGGTTGTTTCTTCCAAAAAGGGTAGTTTTTTCACATCCATGTGCTGGAATAAAGCTGGAATTAGTGCTGCCGCGAGTCGAGTCGAGCTCAGATCGAGCGAGAAGACCCGGGTGAGCTGGCTTGTTTGGAACGAGTGGACAACGAGTTCAGATCAAGCTGCCTCAAGCCCAAGACCCAAAATGGCAAGTCGGCACAACGGCATGTACTGAGAGCTCGTCGTCTTCACCAAGTCTTCAACATCTCGTTCGTGGACTCAGAATAGCATTCGATAAAGTACTATACACATAAGTGAATATGAGAAGTATTATACGAAGTATGAACAATCTATATTAGGTAAGTAGAGGTAACACTAGACAGCAGAATTAATCAGTTTCCAAAGGTCGTCGATTTGACCATGGCTTATAAGGTGTTCTATCTGGTCCGCCAGATTCATTAGCGGATGGATGAGATTGCGACGGCGTGTCAGCTCCTGCAGGCTGCGAGTGTGTTGTTCTTGGACGACCTGCGCCAGCATTGACGCGAGTACGTTTCGGCGCGTGAGGATTAGCAGTGGCAGTCGATGATGCAGAGGTGGCTGTTTGACGAGGGCGTTTTTGACGCGAAGAAGTGTTGGTGCCAGCATTGGTGATGTCGTTCAATTGGGCTGACATCCCTGGGCCTGAGGATGGAAATGGAATGGAGGATGGCCCAGGGTGCTGCTGAGCGGGAAATGGTCCATACGCCTTGAGGCGGCGCCTGCGACGGCATGTAGACGTTGTAGTACCAGGCGGAGTATTGCTCCAGACTAGTAAATCCGGGAGGTAATTGCAATGGTGGCCCGAGAGGCCGCTCGACTGGACCACATATACATGAATGCAGCTCATGGCGGCAACCCGGGCAAACACCTTGCATCCAGCTAAGCAAGGATGGGATAGTTCAGCGCAATTCAAGGCACCTGGCCACCTATTTGTACTCCGGCGCAGCGATCACGGGCACCGACACGACGCGACGCGCTTGAAGCCATTGTCAACAATCGGTCGTATGGCACAGCCACGGCGAGCGCCTATATAAAGTGCCGCTGCGTCTGCGTCGTTACCAACCAACGGTCACCCCACTATTGAAATGCGTTAAAGAGTCGATTTTTACAGCAGTGAAGCGTGAACAAAGATGAACATGATGATAGATAGATTGAAAGATATTAAAGTCCCGCACTGATGTGCATCACGCAGGCTGACAGAGCGAGTTGATGGACTCGCTTCCTCAGTTACCATATCAAGTAACGAGCGAGTCGACTCGAGTTCAGGGTCCGAGTTGAACTCGACTCACGGCAGCACTAGCTGGAATCAAGTTCAGCCTGTCATTACGCTCTGTAAGCCGGCTACATTTCCAACGAGCTTCGGACAGAACGACACGTTCCCCCCAGAGTAACTTTCCAAACAGACACCCTGTACTTCCTTTGCCACGCCTGCAGTGCTGATTTACCTCTCCGAATCCCTGAAGGGCCTTTCATAGCCTCTGAGATCTAGAGTGGCGGATTCACTGTTGTATCTCTCCGCGAACCACGCCCACGAGGAGAAGGGCTGAGCTTCGGGAAATGCTTCGGACCTCTCCGGCTGATTATCAGAAACACTACTCGGTTTAGGTGAAAAAACTATCTGTCGGCCTGTTGGTTTATCTTCATACCTAACATGAAATTGCTCAGCTCGAAATGATGTTCGGACGTTGAACTCAAAACGATATATAACGTGCCCTGTTCCGACTCTTATCTACTGCACGTCTCCTCAATTCTTCCGACCAGCCGTCCGGATTGGCGTCCTCGGAGAAAATGCTCCTCAATAAGCTCACGACATTATGCAGAGACTTCCCTCCGATTACGGGCGTACGGTGGTTCAATGTCTTTATTCTCTTCGCGACGCCTTTAATCGGGTTACATGGTTGCTCCCATGTCGAAAAACGTCTGCCCACGGTCTGTTTTGCTGTGGTACACTATGTCTTCACCATGCTAGGTAAGTGAACCTGGACCTGCCTTACGTTGTCTGTGAAGTGCAGAAGCTGATCATGATCAGGCATCACTGCCGGTTGGTGGATATTTCATTCAGTCTACACGAACTAAGTCTTCGCCAGGCTATCACCGCCTATGGTCTCATCGCTCCTATAACGCATCATTTCCTCTGCAGATCTTCCTTCTTGCTGGCGGGACAAGTGCGGTACAAGGCTCCTGCTACTGGTGGTCCCGAGGGCATCGCTCACATCATCGGTACACCGACACAGAACAAGACCCGTACAATTCGAAGCGTGGATTACTATGGACGCATATTGGATGGATGGTCTTCAAGAGTGACCTTCATTCCGGTTATACGGACGTGTCTGATCTAAGGAACGATGCATTATTGCGCTTGCAACATCGCTGGTACTTCCAACTTGCGATACTTTTCGGATTCATAGTGCCTACCGCCATTCCTGGAGTTCTCTGGGGGATTGGAAGGGCGGCTTTTGTATAGCGGCTTCATTGCGCCTAGCCATCGCGCATCACGTCAGTCTCAATCATTTCTACGCTACGTCAAATGTCAAGGTTAACTTGACAATTCATCAGAGCACATTCTGCATTAACTCCGTCGCACACTACCTAGGCACGACGCCCTATGACGACCGTTTGAGTCCGCGCGATCACTTTCTATCCGCCATTTTGACGATGGGGGAGGGATACCATAATTTTCACCACCAGTTTCCGATGGATTACAGGAATGCCATCAAGTGGTACCAATATGACCCTACTAAGTGGTTCATCGCACTATGCGAGACCTGCGGATTGGCGAACCACTTGCGTATGTTCTCAAGCAACGAAATCATGAAGGGTGCCTTGACTATGCAGCTCAAGAAGCTCAAGTATATCCAAGATTCTTTGGCCTGGCCAACGCCTCTGAGGCAGCTGCCAGTGTTGAGTTGGGAAGAGTGTCAGTGTAAGCGCCACCGTCAGCTATATACTTCTAACGTCTCTTTAGTTCAGGAGCGATCCAAGAGTTCTTCTCTCATTTTGATTGCAGGATTTATCCATGATGCTTCCTCTTTCGCGCATGAACACCCCGGAGGATCTGCCTTGATCCACAAGAGCACCGGTCTAGATATGACAGGATCCTTCTTTGGGGGCGTTTACAATCACTCAAATGCGGCGCATAATGTATGTCACCTATTGTGGGCTTCTAGCGTATTCATCTGAACATGTTCTAGCTGCTTTCCATGATGCGAGTGGGGGTACTTCACGGCGGTGTTGAGACGCCTTCCGAGCACGCGCTTCCTCCTTCGCAGGCCCTATACGTCGGCACGCGAAAAAACCTTCCCTGAACTTGAGGACGCCCACGTTGAGTACGGTAATGCAGATAAGTAGGAGAGTTGTAGGCTCACCGCAGCCAATGGTATTCTTGGTCATATATTTTCCCTACGGACGAATGCAGCACGGTGACATAACGGATGTACTTCAATTCCCCGGTTTTCGGGGTAGACGGCGCTAGTCCGTTGTTCGAGGGCGCCCTTCTTGATGTTAGCTCAGCCGTTAGAAGACTGCCAGATCCAAGCTAGATTTGTACGCCATCATGGTCCCTTTCGCACGACCTATGCGGGGCGCAATGTTTTGGATTTTGGATTGTCTGTAAAATCTATTCAGGACTGAACGGCCAGATTTTGCGCTCACGATAAATGTAGAAGGTATGTCAGGGTATGTCATATAGTCATAGATGAAAGCAACTGTATTCATTGATGTTCAGTCATCGACCGCGTTTTGCTGATGGCTCTACAGGGCTCTAGTGTTCCAGGAAACTCGATCCCTGCAAGTCCGCGGACGTATGATATTTCGTTCGGATATCCGCACAGGACGTCCTACCTGCAAGGAACGTTTTCAGGTCCCAACCAGAAATATGCAGGACTGTACTGGAATGAATGATGGGCAATAGGTCTTGGCCAGTACTTTTCAAGTTAAACATAGCGTGAAGAGCTTATCCCTGAAGCTTTTATGTCGGCGCATACCATCCGCACTCGGACTGCGTCGGTACATATATAAGCCCTTCGCAAATTTGCCACTGTCCCACACAGACCGTCGACTATCGTAAAAATGGTCGTGGCCCAATCACCTATCCCGCCACATACCGCCATTCCGACACATCTGACAGTGCCCCAATTTCTCTTGGACGAGTACCATCACATCAACCGACCAACACGTCTTTCAGAAACACCCTGATTGATAGATGACGACACTGGTCAAGTCGTATTCTGGGATGAGGTCGGTTTCCTGCTTCACCTTGGGAGATACGGACGCGCTCATAAACTGATACCGATAGTTACGTTCTCGGACTCGGAATTTGGCCGCCGCTATGTATCACAATTACAAAATGAGTGAGTTCCTGCATCGTTCACAAATAAGTTATCTATAATGGGCGTAGAACACGATGATATCGGTAAGTGACATACATGTCTCGGCCTTCCCGGGAACGTATATCTGTTCTTACAGTGTCAATCGTGAGCTACAATCACATCGGTAGGTCGTTGTAATCTTCCTTCACACGGTGTTGACTACTTCACAGACTTCGGTCCTTGTGTGTGGGCGTCCCACCGCGTAGGGGCGATCGTCTCGTAAGTAATAGCTTAGCCCTTAGCTATCGCCGAGTTGTTGACAGCTGAACTCGGGGTGGCGCAGGACGATCAGTCCCACCTACTCTTCAAGCGAACTCGGTGAACTCGGCTACATGATGTCCTCTTGGTCTTCTAATTGCTTCTGCCAGTTGTTCAATTGCGACTAGTCAGGCCGTCGCTCCTCATCGTTCATGCCGACTGTCTGCCCTTGGTCCTGGCATCATTTACGCAATTCCCTCAAGAGCGTATGATTGTCATCGAAGCACCAACCTCGACCGGCACGAAAGTTAAATACCGATCCCTGCAGTCTGTCATGCACGAGGGAAGTCGAATGCCGCCTGCGGTAGAAAGAACCCTTGCCGAGGATGAAGCTAAGACCGCTATTGCTTTTTTAGCACCTTCCTCCGGTACCACTGGATTTCCCAAGGTAACTTAGTTCCCAATTCAAGGTATCGTGGCGCACTTAAACGTCTCTAGGCCGTAGCGATAACTCACTATAATGTGATCAATATGATAACTCAAGAAGCAGCCTTTAATCGACTGAACGAACCCTACACGTTTTGGAGCCAACAGCGCTTTAGAGCTGGAGACGTCTGTGGCGGATGTGAGTATTCATGTGTTCATTAGGCCCATAGTACTCGTTCTCAACATAGAGGGCCTCACAGTCCTACCATTATATCGTCAGTGCTCGAGGTTGTCGTTTGGAAGCATTCAAATAACATAACGATAGATATCTACGGTCTCGTTTTCAATGTATGTCCGCCATCCTCCAGCTTAGTCTATACGCCGATGTTCTGTAGCTGCATTTCATGTTATACGCAGGCGTGCGTGAATCTTTCTCTCCGAAGGACTATTCCTCGTTGCTCAAGTTCCACAGATGACCCTCGTGCTGGCCAGGAAATTTCATTTCGAGAGCTTCCTTAGCTGTATCGAGAGGCACCAAATCACTCATCTTCCGTGAGTACCAAGCCTCTTTCATGACCAATAACAAAAACGGAACATATATTAGTTCCGCCCCAGGTAGTCCTATTATGCAAGGTCTGCGCCACGTTATTGTTATGGGCAGAGTTTACTGAGTGGACGATAATAGCACCCAGCAACAAGGCACTACAACCTGTCTTGCGTTCGTTATTGCGTTGTAGCGGCTGCACCATTGAGCGCGACTCTAACAGAGGAACTACTCAGTGTGCTGCCCAATATCGAACTTGGCCAAGCTTACGGTAATTTATATGTCTCGACGCCTTCAACCACCTCATTTCTCACTCCTGCTAGGTATGACCGAAACATGTGGCGCCGTGAGCATGGTATGTCTTCTCGCTTCGATTCCCATTCATGTATTCATGCACTGTGTTTTCACAGTATCCAGTGAATCAAAGAATTGGAACATTAGGTAGCGGCGGACAGCTCTTACCTGGCACCAGCGCAAAAATCGTGAAAGAAGACGGAACGTTAGCGAACTATGGGGAGGCTGGAGAATTGTACATTCAAGGCGGACAAGTCGCACTTGGCTACTTCGGAAATCCCAAAGAGTGCGTGGCATGTATATAATACTCTGTGGTGCCTGTAGCTTACTTCAACGAAATAGAACGGCTAGAACATTTGTAGACGGGTGCGCTGCCCTCGTCGATGGGTAAATGTGAAGCTCATCATTTCGCAGGTGGCTGAGAACAGGCGATCAAGCAATGTTCAAGGACAAGGATATTTTCATCCTTGAGCGTGTAAAGGAGCTCATCAAGGTCGGATTGTCGCATTTTGTGTAAAAAAATCTGACACTCAAGTAGGTCAAGGCTTTCCAAGTCGCACCCGCGGAACTGGAAGGGCATCTTCTGACGCATACGTGCATCGCAGATGCTGCCGTCGTTGGAGTTCCTGATGACTTCGCTGGCGAACTGCCATTCGCCTTTGTCGTATTAAAAGCAGAGGCCGGCAGATGTGCCAAAACCGACCCCAGCTTCGCGGAAAAAGTCAAAACTAGCATATATCATGTGAGTTCTTCGTTTCTCTCGACGTCGAATGAGAACAGCTGATCAAGAATAGCACATCGCAAAATCGTTGTCTGCTCACAAGCGACTAGATGGCGGAATTGCTTTTATTGACGAGATTCCACGAAACGCCAGTGGCAAGATTCTGCGACGAGGTCTACGAGGTCAGTCCTCGAAGTATCTACGACCAGAAACGGGAAGAGCTAGATTGTGAAAAACGACACCCGCGGGAGGCTGCTGTATTGATCCGTTGCTTGTATATACTTACAATATTGAATAATGATGTGTACAGGTAGTGACGAGGTCAAGTCCAGGTCCAATCCAAATTCAAAAATGAACTTTCGGGCAACATTTACAATTCATCGACGCCGTGATTTCATTCGGTCGCGGGTCGCGGCGGGAGGAATCAGTGAAGTGCTCGTCGGAAGACAAAGACATCACGAAGAGAGCAGAGAAAATGAGTGTATGGTAGCGAAGGGGGTGAAGCCTCTATTGGCCCTTGGCCTTGGCAGCCATCTGTGAATCATGTCAGACAGGAAGGAAGTTCGCCGAGGAATCAACACACCAAGTTCAGCGCGGAACCAGCTTTGAACCAGGCTATTTGACCTTCGTTGAAAGTGTGCGCAAGAGAGATCTCCTAAAAGAGAGGTCAGAGACAGAAATAGGAGTGTGGAGAGGAAATGTACCTCAGAAGAACCGTTCTCATGTTTGATCTTCAACGTGAGGTTCTTGCCTGGAGCAAAGCTCTCTAAACCCAGAATGTCGACTTTGTCGCTAGGCTTGATCTTGTCATAGTCCTCGGGATTCGCAAAGGTAAGAGCAAGCATGCCTTGCTTCTTCAAGTTCGTCTCGTGGATACGAGCGAATGAACGGGTGATGATAGCAAGACCACCGAGGTAGCGAGGCTCGAGAGCGGCGTGCTCACGGGACGAGCCCTCTCCGTAGTTGTGATCGCCAATGACAACCCATTTGATACCATTGTCGCGATAGTACGCAGCGGTTTGAGGAACACCGTCCCACTCGCCGGTGATCTGGTTCTTCACCTTGTTTGCTTCACCGTTCTCAGCGTTAATGGCACCAATAAGACAGTTTTCTGAGACATCATTGTAAGCACTAACACCAAAGTGGGACGAGAGAGCTTACGGGAGATGTTCTGGAGATGTCCGCGGTACTTCAACCATGGACCACCGCACTGATGTGATCCGTTGCTGCAAGTGGCATGAGCGAAAGACGATGACACATACACGAACTGCACTTACTGCATTTGCCCTGCGCTTGATCAGGATAGGTAAGTCGGTGGGTGTCTTGCCGTCCCAGGGGTGAAGGGGAAAGAAGTTGAAGACGGTCGCTTGGGTTCACGGCGACGTGACCTGGCACGATCCGCAGGAGGAGCCTGGAAGGTTTCTGACCCGGGTCGTAACCGGGGAGGGAGTTCATTGCCAGAGGGATCGGAAATTTGAAAGTTTTGCCGTCAGACCGATGAGGGTATCAGTCATTGGGTTAACGTAAGGGAGCCAGCAAATCATAGCGGTAACAATGTCGGGGGAGCGACGAAGCGTGGGTGCGGGTTGGCGTCGTTACGCCCAGTGAAGTTACGGTTGTAGGAGGTGATGACTGAACGGTATCAGAAAAGTGGCAGCGATACAAATGGCCAGACTTACTAGAGTTGGCGTACCTTGGGAACGTCCTGTCGGTCCCATTGCCTATACAAGGGCCACAAGCATTGGCAAGCACATTCCACCAATGTCTTCAAACGCAGCAATTTGTCCATCACGCTCAATGGTAGCGCGAACCTGTTCCGAACCGGGTGTAATAGTGAACTTGCTCTTAGCCTCAAGACCGTGTGCAGCTGCCTCTTTCGCGATAGATGCCGAGCGCGACATATCCTCATACGACGAGTTTGTGCACGAGCCGATCAGTCCAACCTTGAGTTCCTCAGGCCAGCCATTCTTCTTAACCTCAGAGGCAAACTGCGAGAGAGGGGTGGCAAGATCGGGAGTGAAGGGGCCGTTGATATGAGGCTCGAGTTCAGAGAGATTCTGAACAACGCGGTCAGCATATAACAATTGACCGACAAGTTTTACTTACGATATCAATGACCTGGTCGTATTCAGCATTCTCGTCAGCCTTGAGATTGTACGCGAACTGCTTCGCGTAGTTGGCAATATCCTGGCGCTTGGTGGCGTTCAAGTAGTCGACCATCCGGTTGTTGAAGGGGAACATAGATGTGGTAGCACCAATCTCGGCACCCATGTTGCAGATTGTCGCCATACCCGTGCATGAGAGTGACTCGACACCAGATCCTTTGTATTCAACAATAGCGCCGGTTCCACCCTTGACCGTGAGGATACCAGCTACTTTGAGAATAACATCTATTCGTGGAGAACATGAGCAAGATCAGGAGTGCGGAAACGAGAACACTTGCCCTTGGGTGTAGTCCAGCCGCTGATTTTACCAGTAAGATTGACCCCGATAACCTTCGGGCATTTGAGCTCCCAAGGAATATCAGCCATGACATCGACCGCATCAGCACCTCCCACACCACATGCAATCATTCCAAGTCCTCCAGCGTTGGGCGTGTGCGAGTCGGTACCAATCATCAGTCCTCCAGGGAATGCATAGTTTTCAAGAATGATTTGGTGAATGATGCCAGAGCCGGGTTTCCAGAAACCAAGACCGTACTACACAACCTACTCAGGACTGTTGTACGAATAATGTTGGAGAAAACAAACCTTCGCAGTTGCAGTGGCCAAAAAGTCGTACACCTCCTTGTTAATATCGATAGCCCGAGCCAAATCCTTCACGCCTCCAACCTGCGCCTCAATAAGATGGTCACAGTGCACGGTGGTAGGGACTGCAGCGGTATCCATGCCGGCGGACATGAATTGTAGGAGAGCCATCTGAGGAGAACTTGTAAATTCTTTGCTCCGACCTCTTGTTCAGTAGGGGCATACCTGCGCCGTCGCATCCTGGCAAGCGACTCGCTGTGTTCGCTTCAGCAAAAGACGTCAAAATAGACGTTAGAAACACGTACGTCTGGTCTCAACTTGAGGTAACTCGTACCCCTCTCGATATCTTGGCCGTGAGGATCGTCAAGATGTCCGTACAAGATCTTCTCGGACAGCGTCAATGGGCGGTTGAGTCTAACGCCGCATCAGCCGTCCAAGTCAGTAGAAGAAGCCAAAAGCGCACCTGTCGCGCACGATGGCAACATTGTCCTCTATGCGTTGGTAGTTGATATAGGCACCTTTTTCCAACAGGGACATGGGGACCTTTGTGTCACCAATTCTGGGTGCGACGGTCGCCATTCCAGCGGCCAGGCGCTGGAGCGACCGTACTGCATTCGCAGTGCGATTTGAGAGGTTCAACATCTCGACCACTACGAGCAAGGATCTAGAATGAGTACAAGTCTGCAAAGGGGGTCTTGTGATTGGCGTGTCCCTTTCAATCACGCCCGGATTACGTGCGCAGACCTCCGCATTTCCCCGCGTACCATTAACCAACCAGAAACGAAGGATTGCATTCAGCGAAATAGTCAAACATAAAACAGCAGAGCTATGCTAAGAAAAAGAGAAAACGGTATCACGATAAGGTACAATGTAAGTGAAGGAGTGGATGTACACGATACAAGTAACTGATACAGCTTGAGAATCACCTATTCAGTCCGTTTAGAAAGTGCCGCTAACATTTGACGAGTACTCACATAAACCCAATGAAAAGAGAGAAATTTGCAAGTCGAGTTTACGACGTGGTCGCCTTTTGGCCGAGTCGTTTCTTGACTCCATCCTTCCACCCCTGCTCCTTCGTGCAACTACAGCTGTCAAGTCCATCGACGAGGCCATCAACAAGATCGACGAGGCCTTGAACGAGGCACTTTGTCAACTGCAGGGTACTCTTGACCGTCGAGGGAGCGGAAGAGGCCCCATCAAGGACGCGAATAAGGTGGTTCAAGGCGACACCTATTGACTTGGGTCGGATAGAAGATTTGGGACGGAACCCAATACTTGGTTCACAGCGGCAAGAATCTGCTCGAGTAAATCCTCAGATAGAGCAGGAGAGTTGGTTTCTGGTACCAGGTTGAGGGATTCGACGAGAGGAAGTAAACCGGCGATACCATCCAACAGTTCATCCACCACCTTCAATAGGTTAGATAGCGAACCTGAAGACGAAGAGGGTCCATAGCCATCAGAAACATCAGTTCCCAACAAGCCTCCCAACAAGCCGCCCAGTAATTCGTCCACACTCTTCAACAGATTGCCCGAGCCACTCAACAGATTTCCTAACCCCAAACCATCGACAAGGTCACCAAAGTGTTGCCTGAAAGCAAAGCGCCGCCGCCCAAGAGGGAACGAAGCAAGTCATCCACGAGGTCCGCCGTCGACGTTCCAAGCAAATCGTCCAATCCCAAAGATTGGAGAGTTCAGTTACAAGATCGCCTTGGCATGGTTCAGCCGACGAATCAGGCTGGCCATGAGTAGGAGCGACGTCGGATGGATTTATGCGAGGAGTGGAGGTCAAGTAGGGATTGTCAGCAATGTGCGTCTTGACTTTTTGAACCACCTGCGGGTCCTTCTTGCACCCACACGAGTCCAGATCGTCAAGCGTTTTGTCCAAGACGGCAAGGAGAATGTCGCAAGCAGATACCAACTTGTTGACAGTGGCGGAGGTGTCCTTTGGAAGAGTGTCCATCGACGAGTAAGACTTGAGCGAGCATTGCAGCTCGGCAAGGAGATGTCGTAATGAGGATATATACTCCCCAAGATCATCAGTGACGTTCCCAAGGGCAGTGAGGAGGTGATTGACGAGCACGACAACAGCGTCGAGGGTGTTGGAGAGATCGCTACCATCGGAGCATCCACAACCTAATGATGTGAGGAGACCTTTGGTGCCAACGAGAGCATCGACAAGCGAATCCACGATGCCATTGATGTCCAACGAGCCAGAGGTGGGACGTGCGAGAGAAGAGGATCCGCATGGAGGAAACCCGCCAGCACCAAGCGCTGCCAGAAGCCCATTCAACAACTGATCCAACACTGGTCCAAGCCCGCCGATATCGACCTTGACCTTTAAGATGTCGTCCATACCAAGACTTTGCAGCAGTGGGCAGAGGTCAACGTCGGTTGTTCGAGCGGCAAGGCCCCGCTGGGAGGGCGTGCAAGAGACGGCGGCGGAGGGTTTGGACTGACGGCAAGACAGATTGTGCCCGCCGAGATGCAGCGAATTGAGTAGGTTGTTGAGGAGACCATTGAGTGCGGGGCCGAGGTCGACATCAGCCTTGACCTTGATACTGCCAAGAGACAACCCTTCTAAAAGCTCGCAAAGATCGGTATGCGTTACAGGAGCGCGCTTCGCTGCAGAAGGACATGTATCTGGACGACCGCCAACTTGAGGGCCTTCAAAGAGCATTGAGAGAATCTAAAATCGGGAGGTCCACTTGCACGCGGGCGATATCGCTAAGCGCAAGGATGTTGAGAAGGGCGCACGTGTCGATATGTAGCACACGTTTGGCACCGCGCGCAAAGACGCTGCCTTGAAAGGCGGGAACATTTCGCTTGGAAGGGGCACCGGTAATGATGCGCGGTTTGGGCGATCTGGGAAGCGAAGAAGCACAGCTCTAAAGACGCGTTATCTGTGAAGAGGACGAAATTGCAAGAACGACTTACATAGGCACATTTTCCGTTACAGTCCTTAGTAGGTGGGGCGCATACGCAAATGCCATCCTGCTCGACGTAACCAGACTCGCAACCGATGTGACACGGGTTGGCATTGCTGCAAACACGATGGGCATGGGCTGGGAGGTCGCCACACTGCGTCCCACTAGTATTGAGCTGTGGGGAATTTAGCGCAAGGCGATATATACAACGGCGGCAACCAACCTTGGCCTTGATAATCGCATCGAGAGCGTCTTTGGAGCCCAACAAGTCGGCGAGCTTGACGGCGATGTCAGTGTCAAGGAAGATGTTCAAATCCTACAAAGAGAGTCAGCGCGAGATTACTAGGCAAGAAACAATGAGCACCTTGAGACAGAGACACAGGTCAACGCCGGCGAGAATACCGAGGGGAAGGCCCAAGAGGCCGTCTTCGTCACCGAGGATGGTAGCAAGGTTAAGCGAGACGCATACATCGAGCAGATCTGCGCGCGGGCGTGGATGACGATACTGGCGCTCAGAAAGGGTACGCGACCTGTGAGAGGTAATGGCGTGGGCGGTAACGGCGGAGAACAAGGCAGAAAAGAGAGCGAAAGTGGGCGCGAACCGCATGGCGGATGCACGGCGAAAAGAGTAAGCGAGTGGTGGTAGCTCTGGTAAAGGCGTGAAAGAGAGAAATCGCGCTTTATAAGGGCCCGGGCCAGCCAATCCCGGAGCTTGTTGGCCACACATGCTTCTATTCGATCACAACAGCATACAGTCACGAAACTTGCAGAGAATCTTCCACCTCTTCCTCGTCGCTCGATTCCTCTTCCAGATCCACGTCCATATTCCTCCATGGTGGAATCGAGGATCCCAGTCCAGTTCTTCTGGCTCTTCGATCTCAACCTCCAAGCGTTGCTTCCAGTCATACTTGTCCCGAAGCATGGTGACAGCCCTGACAGCTCTCTCTACGCGCTGATCGTGTGCATGCTTGATTTCCTGACATTCTCCCAACACATCCTCGTATTCGGGCTTTCTGGGAACGGCCCCGAAACGAGATTGCGTTGCAGAACTGGGCAGCGGCGCGTCACCAAGAACGCCCACGGAACCGTGGGTAATCATATGCTCCGACAGACGTCGAATCGTCGCGTTCTCCATGTCCAGAACAGAAGTGATCTGCTGCGTTCGCAGAAGATTCATGACGCGTCCATCAACGTCAGGCTCTTTTGGGTGTAGCGCCATCTGCTCGTACGGATTAGATTGGCCACCCGAGTTGGAAGTCTTGGCTTGGATAGGTGAAACGAGGGATGTGGATAGACTGTGGGTCTGCGAGAGGAGAATGTTGTATTTAGACAGGATATCCGGCCAGGGAGGCATGGAACTCGTGAAAAGCGCCATGTCTAGAGTCCTTTGCAGAGACTGCACAGACTCTATGATCTGATAGATTTTGAACTTCAAAGATTCGAGCTGTGCGACGGGGAGTGCATTCTCCATGCTGGATTCGGACAACCCACGGACTTGTGACAGCTGAATGGTGTTGCCAAACAGCAACCCATAATGGTTCGTCACAGCGACCTGTCACGCTGTCGCGCTCTTTTTTCAACTACATATTCGACAACGGCCATGTTCTCCATGCTGGCAGCCCGTATGGGGGCTCGCCTCGCCATGTCGGCCAAGCCCGTCTCGTTTACGCGTCTCCTCGTCGGCGTTGCTCCCAATTCTCTCGTCCGCCCGCGTGCCTTCGTAACCTCTCGGCATGTCCTGCTTCCAGCCAAGACCACCACCAAGAAACCTGCCGCGTCCAACAAGGCCGCCGCGACCAAGAAGCCTGCTGCGGCCAAAAAGTCCGCCGCCAAGAAGAAACCCGCTGCAAAGAAGAAGAAAGTCGCCGCTAAGACACCTGCAAAGAGAGCAGTCAGGAAGAAGGCTGCCCCCAAGAAGGATGCGCCAGGTACTATTCGCCTCCATGTCGTTGGTTCTGCCACTGATCGCGGTTCGTCTAGTCGTCGTTCCACGCAGCATGGTACCACCCAAGCCCCACAACCTCACCCCGAGAGCCGTGTTCTTTTCGACTGCCTTTGCTGGCAACCACAGCTTTTCGGCTCCTACGGAAGAAAAGCGGGCCTTTTTCGCAAAGGCACACGAAGGCTTCAAAGCACTGTCGGTTGCTGAACGAGAGGTGCGCTATCTACTTGTTGCTAACGCAGTCGGCTGACTTGCTTTCTCCAGGCGCTCGAGGAGACGGCCCAAAAGAACCGCGACGCGTACAATGAACAACTCAGTGCTTGGTTCAAAGCAACACCATTTCGCGTTAGAAAAGAAATCATGGCGCGTATCGACAAGCGCGGTGGTAAGAGAATCCGAAGACCTCGCGGTGCTGTCGATCCCTCACTGCCCCCGAAGCCGCTGAGCGCCTTCTTCCGGTAATCATCCCTCTTGAATTCCCTCAGGTCCCCTTTGACGCTTTCCAAGCTTTTCCGCTGAAACTAGACACTCTCATTCCGGTTCGGCCCGTGAGATCGTCAAGGCCCTCGCCGAGAATTGGAGATCCCTGCCTGAGACCCAGAAACAAGTCTGTCGAATTCTTCCTCCTCGTGGTTACACCTTTAATGCGTTTCTATAGCCCTATCTGGATGCCGCGAATAGGGAAATGGCTGAATGGAAAGCCAACAGGCCTACTGTGCCTGAATGATGATGTGTGAGAGAGAATATATGTTTCCTATACTGCTCATTCTGTGACTTTGACTGTTCGCCGTTTGATCTCATTGCCTTGATGTTGCCGTGACCTATCTGCTTATTCCCATCAAGAATATTATCGTGATTCAATAAACCCATCTCTTACCGTATCATGGATGACACTGAGGGAGAGGTTGTATCCTACCAATTTCGTTGGCAAAGCATGGCTGTCGGATGACGTCAGCCTTATCGCAACAGGTCCCGTCGGTTGTCAATAGACCAACATGCCGCTCCCTCTAAGTAAAGAGGACGCGCAAACCATCGTAGATACACATCACAAAAATAAACTTACAGTTGTGGCAGTATCCCAAGTCGCCAATAACGGATTCAGGTCAGTCCTGCATGTACATGTCGAGCAGTTTGCTCAATGTTCTGCAGCCGTACGAAATCGAGCAAGATATATATTATCGACCTCGCCACGTCTGCAAGCGATGCCGCCACACACTCTACCTATATCACCGTCTTCTCTCCTGGTTCAACGGACACGCCTTATCACTCCAACTCACTCGAAGTGACAGCGCATATTATCTCGCTCATCAGCAAGAGCCATACTATTCCGATCTTGAATCCCCACATCGATGCCTCTCTCAACATTATACCCTTCCCATATCTCATGACACCCGTGGAGAAAATCACGTCCTCCATGTTGATATCCCTTGCAGATCTTCGAAAGCTCAACATCCTTACCGCTCGGCAAAGTGTTCTCATCGACATCCAGCTGGGCCAATTTCTCGGGAGGCTGCATAGCGGGGTCATGAATGAGTGGTACGGGCTTCCTACGGTCGATGCACCCCCGGATCCATCGTACAGCTGGCAGGAGTCGTTCACGCTTTTCTTCGAGACGTTGCTTGTCGAGGCGGAATCGCGCAAGTACGACTTTCCGTACGTGAACATTCGGGCGGCACTGTCGCGTGCGATCGCGTTCTTCTTGTTTGACGACGTGGAAGTGCCCTCTTTGATATGGTTCACGGGCTCAGAGGACGATATTTATCTCAGACTTGATCCGGCTCCCAGCGTGGCCGCCATCTTGCCCAATGTTGAACATGCATTGTGGGGTGACCCGTTGTTGGAGTCGTTCTTTCTACCCCCGTTGAACGAGGCCATGATGATGGGATACAAAGAAGCTGGGGGAGAGGAGCTCATTGTCTTTCCGCGCCAGAAGACAAAGAGGCTGTGGTATACACTCTTCTTAGCTCTGGTAGTTTTGTCAGAGCGTGAGCCTGGGACGAGAAGGAGGAATGGGCGAGAGAAACGATTGACCGAGTTAGTGAAGAGCTCAAGACAGCATCTTGTTATTGATATGTGAGTGGGCGTGTCTTTGTGACTAAATTTGCTCATACAACAGCCTCCAGATATATTTTGACTTTTTCCTGCTATCCGCTAAGGACAGTTAGCCAAAGCGGTCAAGCATCATCAACGATTGTGTCAAGAGTTCAAGGACCTAGTATGCATAATACATTTGGTACGCAAGACGGTGGTCTGAGGCACCTAGATTAATGCAGCTTACCCTCTTCCTTCAACCCGTCAAGCTCCCCATTGCTCCTCGCTTTGAAAGAAAGTCTCTTGTCACGACTGCATACTTTCAACACGCGCGTCCTGTAACCGACAGCATTGAAGCACCCATGACTGATGGCTCTGACTTTATAGTCATATGACATACCACCACTCTCCTCGCCCTTCTCGTGTCCGAAAGCGCTCTCTAAGAGTGGTTGAAATCCGATGCTCATCGGTTGGACTTTCACTACATGCCGTCGTTTGGAAACTGGTGTCGTTCCGGGAAGGGGACGAAGCCTACGGTAAGTGAACCACTTTGATGGTTATCATAGCTGTTTGTTGATTTCCTATACAGCGACAGAAGTTGTGCAGTACGACGGCCTTTTCTCTTCATATCAATCCATTTTGAATAGATAAAGTCTGAGACGGACATCTTCATTGTAGACACATTCTAGAGTGAGCCGTTGTTGAATGAGCAGAGCACTGTTGTTTACTATATTGTCTAGTTTAACATCCTCGTGATGCTGAGATCCTCGACTGGTTACTGGGCCTCAGAAATGCTGGCGGCTAAGTCGTGAGCCAACCACTTCTGGGCTACGCTTAGCAATTCGATATTCGAATCGCGAATAAACGTTTCACTTCTGCCTTACTTTGGCAGTACGCCGCAACTTTATTACTTTGGTAGTAGCATAGACAGCGAAAGTAATCTTGAGCATAGTCCATTCGGAGTTTGCCGATTGATCAAAAAAATCGCTCTTCGCAAAGACCGTCACTACACAAAAAGGCGCCAGCCATGGCTCAACAACGCATGTCACTATGGGCGACGGAGGAAATCGATGAAGATCTGCAGGACGTGATTTGTCCCTGACAATGGGCGCGTACGGCCAGAATGGCTTCGACGATGGTGAGCACGCTAACATCGGTTTTGTCCACTTCCTAATGGTGTCGCCGATAGCCATGCAACAGCCCCAATTCGACGAGTCTACGTTAATTGCAGTGCAACACCAAATGGCCCAGCAAGCGCAACAGGCGGCATTCTCACAAATACCAGATGTCGTGAAGGGCGTACGTGTGCTGGCTTTTAATCACATATTCTCCATAACGCGCCCCTCAGTTCATTGTCCACTTTCACCAAGCAGTACTCGACAACAATCTTGCGGAGATCACGGTGGCATATGAGAGCGGGTGGAATCGATACACGGAAAAGTTTTATGCGCGCACAGAGTGGCCGGAGGCGGAAATCATTGCTCCGCTTGTTAACGATGGTGCGGGATAAATTTCCTTTTCTTGTGTAATCTAACATTTTTGCAGACCCAATATTTCTGATTCTCTACCGGGAGCTCTACTACCGTCATGTCTACTCTCGGTTGCAGCCAAACATCGACGATCGGTTCCATTCTTACGAGAACAGCTGCGAACTGTTCAACTATCTCCTCAGTGCGCAGATCCGTGGTTGAGCAGAATACGCGCTCATCTATACCAGATTCTGACGGGCCGGTCACACTACAACTTCCCGAGCAATGGCTTTGGGATATCATCGACGAATTCATCTATCAGTATCAAGTTTTTTGCACTTGGCGCGCAAAGATCAAGAACAAGACAGATGACGAATTGTCAGTGCTTGAGGATGGAACTGGAGTAGGTCATGAAATACTCCTCTTGACTTGTAGCTAATACGGACGCCGACAGATCTGGAGTTCATACAGCGTGCTCAACGTACTCTACTCCCTGATACAAAAATCCAAAATCAACGACTACATGGATGCCACTCAGGCGGGCAAATCTCAAGAGGAGATTGCGTGAGCAACGCTTCCACTTCGCTGTCAATGACTGAACAAAAGACAGAGAAACTGTTGGGCCCTATGGTGTGAAGCCATTATACAGAATGTTGGGTTACTTCAGTATAATCGGCCTACTCCGCGTCCATGTCCTTCTTGGTGACTTTACCCTCGCCCTCAAAGTCATGGACAATGTCGAGCTTAACCAAAAATCTCCCTTCACACGCGTCACCGCCTGCCATGTCGCAACGTACTACTACGTTGGCTTTTGCTATGTGATGTTACGGCGGTACCCTGACGCTATTCGCACATTTGTGGCAATATTAAACTTCATCATGCGGATGCGGCAGTATCACACACGAAGCTACCAGTATGACCAGGTTAGTTGCATCTCATGCGTTTTGCTTTGACTCGTTGACACCTTTGACAGATAAGCAAAACTGCTGACAGGATGTACGCTCTGTTCGCCATGTGCAATTCCCTTTCGCCTAGTCGGTTGGATGACAACATTGCGAATGTCGCAAAGGAACGCTTTGGCGACCAGCTTGCGAAGATGGCTCGAGGAGGGTAATGTGTCTCCCGTTCAAGTCTAGAAACAACGTATTGATTGTCATACAGTGAGACGGCGCTTCCCGCCTACGAAGAACTCTTCCTCTACGCATGCCCAAAGTTCATCAACGCCAACTCCCCTCCATTCGAAGATCCGAACGCCATTGCGCAGATGCTGACTGAAGCAGAGAACGCTCCTACCGCCGACCCCGCACACCGCCAACTCAAGCTCTTCCTTTCCGATGTCATTGCCCAACAGTCAACACCGACATTGCGCAGCTTCCTCAAGCTGTACACCAGCTTGGGCTCAAAGAAGCTTGCCAATTTCTTAGATGTTGACGAGGAGGAGATGATCCAGGAGATGATGGTGATGAAGCAGTGCAGTCGCAGTGTTAGCCGTGTAGGGACGGAGGGTGGAAGTCTCCTTGATGGCCAAATGATCACGACGAGCGATCTCAACTTTGTCATCGATGAGGTTTGTCAATTCTGACTACATTATCATCGTGCTAACTGGATATCTTCAGAACATGGTACACATCGCGGAGTCGACAGTGGGCAGACGCTATGCAGGATGGTTCATCAAAAACACGGAGCGCACACAGAGAATCTTCGATGATCTCAAAACTACTCCATTGCCCACGCCGTCAAAGACGACGTCCTTTCAACAGGCTGAGAGCGCGCCAACCAAACCGCCTGTGAAAGCAGGGACTGGCCCCAAGGTCGCATGGGGTGCAGTCAAAGCTTAGTTTTGTACTGCTTGTGAATACATTGCTTTCCCGATATCAGAGAATAGATAAATACATTCCGAAAATCAATCAATAACCTAGGTACGCATTCCACTGTCTAGCAATACGGAATAGTATTTAAAGCTTTCGATACACTTTTGGTTAAGGCGAAGCGTGGGTATATACACGAACGGATGAGAAATCGTAGTCACCTACATACCACTGGGATAGCTCACGCTCTCGCTCAGATGTTCGCCTGTAGGGTTGTACGTGAACCCTCTGAACTGGTCTTGAACAGTTTCAGACAGCGCCGAATCTGTCACGACTGAGTCCTGTGCTTCCTCGTTTGTAAAGTCCGGGTCAAAGTTGGCGACATCAAGCACGGATTCCTATGGGTGATGTAGGTGATTGCGTAAACTTGAGACGGTAGAAAGTGGGCTTACAACACTAGGCTTGAACGGTGGCGGATAACGCTTGGCAAGTAATCTACCCGTTTCGAATCAGCGGAAGACCGACGCGATGAATAGAGATGCGGACCTGTTCCAATCAATATATTTGGCGAAGAACGGATGTCTCTTGATCTCCTCCCCGCCATTCGCTCCTAACCTCCGGGATGGATCGCGTTGCAGGAGACCCGTCATGACACTCCGCGCTTCCGAGCTCATGTCCGGCGGGAAATTGAGAGGATCGGTGAGAATACGCTGATACATCGTGTTCACGTTCTCATCGTAGAACGGCGGTAATCCAGTCTGTTCACAGGTCAATATGAATGGGACAGAGCATCAAGAGGCATTACCATCATCTCGTAAAGTAAAACGCCCAAAGTCCACCAATCAACTGTCTTCGTGTAACCTTGGCTCTCGAGGAGTTCGGGGGCAATGTATTCAGGCGTGCCGCAGAATGCTGCAGAATTGGAAGGTTATATTTTTGGAGCCGAGAAAGGTTGAGTGCTCACTGTTAGTCTTTTCGGTTTCTGACATGTTGAGCTTGCAGAGGCCTAGGAAACAACTCAGTCATAGAAGGAAAATTCAAATCTGCGTTGCTTTACCGAAGTCACATAGAGCAATATGTCCAGTGTAATCAAGAAGGATGTTTTCGGGTTTAAGGTCGCTGTTTGTGCTCTAGGTCAGAACCTGCGGCACCTGGCAGAAAAGTAAATACCGGTAAACGACGTTGAACCCGTGCAAGTGTTCTAGCGCACACAAAAGCTCTGCGGCGTAGAAGCGGCTTCTGTCCTGGTCGAATTTTCCTTCCCGCTGCAGATGATAGAACAGTTCTCCACCATTGACTGTGATAGAATACCATGAGAAAAGAGTATTCCGCAAGAAACAATTCATACCAAATGACATTACCAAGTACAGTTTGTCGGGATTTTGGAACGAGAATTTGAGCGGGACAATGAAGGGGTTGTTCACCAGAGCCAAGACCGTCCGTTCCGCCAAAATATGTGTGATCTCGCCTGGCCGCTGCGCTATGTGTGCTTTCCGGATTGTCTTGAGGGCATACACACGCTGTGTATCCTTCTTCCGGACTTGCATAACCTTGCCGAAAGAGCCCTTTCCGATGACCTTGAGTAGATCGAATGCGTCGATTGTGAGGAGTTCGTTGCGGGTAGGTTTGAAGTCGATTTTGAGGTGGAAGGAGCCGGATCCCGCGGTAGCAACGTACCATTGATCAGAGGCGTGCTAGATAGTGATGATTGAGGCAACCCATCGTGAAGAAGAGAACAAGGACATACATGTCCATCCAGCATCGGTGTTAAATCCACGCGGGCCATCAAGAGATCGTTACCCATATCATCTGCGCCCTGCACCGGCGCTGTTCTGAGGTAGGCGGACACTGAGACATTCGAAGTTCGAGACACATCGCTGCGAACAGTCAACAAGCCGTCAAGCTAGCACTCTATCGAAACGGCGCACAAATTTGCCCGATAGTTCCAGACAGGACAGGCCAGATCACCGCCCATCGCATCAATCAGAATTTCGTTCTTGTCGAATTCGAGCACAACGTATGGGAGCCACCAGTATCGCTTGCGCTGCATGCTTTCGCGGTTGCTCGTGCTCTTGCGCGTCGGCGGGGTCGATTCCAGAGCGCGCTGTATCACTTCGGGAATGGCGACATCCGGGGGGAGAGAGATGCCGCGTCCTGTGCATTATTATACACCATAAGTCAATTTGAGGACAAGTGTAGGGGGGGCAGGGTGCGCACCAGAGAAAATTCGGATCGTCAGCATACCGCTCCTGAACTGGTCGGGGCCCCCAGGAGGCTTCGGCGTCGTAGGCCGCGACGGAATGGGCGTCGCACTGCGCGAGATGACCCCATTCTCCTTGGTCTCCTTAGATTCTGTCCATCCGTGAGCTGCTGCATCGTTGGACACCGCAGGACCTACTTTTTCCAAGTTTCCAGGACATGATGGATGTGTTTGGGAGGAAGAGGCAGGTAAGCGCCTAACTTCCGAGTTACTGTATACTGTCAAAGTACAAGAGCCACGATCACCGTTCGCTTGGTAATGCGGAGTACCACTCTGATCGCAACAGATAGCAATCCTCCTCCTCCATAAATACTAACACCGATGAGATTGAGTATTCAAAAGATAAACATAAAAATGATGTGCGCTATGGATACAGATAGGTGTAGCAACCAAGAGGTCGCGCCCAAAGGGCCTCAATTTTAGGTCTAAGCCTTGCGTCACAGTCGACGCTACGCCGTCGTTGCAGAAAGCCTGACGCTATCTGCCGTTCACGTCTTCTAAATCGGCAAGAACGTTCTCCTCATCAAGCGGAGGGCTTCTCGCTTCATCTTCCAAAACCTGGTCTCCCTGGGCCTCCATAATGTCGGAATCCAGATGGTGGGTATCTTCGATGTCTTCGGATATCCCGTCTTCTCCAAACATGCCTTCGAGGTCATCATCCTCCGCCTCTTCATCCCCTTCAATGTCTCGGAAGAAAACGTCCGATTCTTCTGCTTTCGGTTGTTCTGTCCACGCCTGGGGCCAGTCTTCCTTCTTCCCAATGTCAATCTCGTCCACCGACTCAGGTCGTCCAAGCAGCTTGGCGTACATCAGCTGGCATTCTCGCTGGAACTGGAGCAAAGCCTGCAATTTGGTGTTTCCAGAGGCGTTGTTGGCGCGATCGAACGGATCTCGAACATAAAGCCCCACGTAGGTCGCCCTGTCGCACTTGACCCATCTACGTACAGCGTATTCGCGCCACCGCTCAGTGGGGAGCGCAGCCCAGAAGCGGTCCGCCGAGCGCCACGCGCTGATATCTGTTGGCGCAGATACCAGCGGAAACGAGTCGAGCGTGATGTCGGGACTGAGATAGGAAGACACTATATCGCTTTCTGACGTAGAGGATGCATCCGGTCGGGCGAGCCACTCCTCGTATGGCAAGAAAACACGCCTGCAGAGATATGACGTCCGGGATACAAGAATTCCGCCATCTTTGGGATCCAATGCCACAGTCGAAGTATAGTCGTGTTCGAACGCAAAGTATCTATGGCAGAGGATTCATTAACGCATTAAAAGTTATGAAAATGAGTACCTGAACCACGCCCGTACGACTTCATCCAGTGCTGGATGTCGAACATTCTTCCTCCTTTCGTCCCATTCCTTATACCATTCGCCTTTAGGACTATCGCGCATCCAGAACCTGATGTCGCAAAGCGCGTTCTTCCTGGTATACAGGACCGCTCTTCCGTTGCTCAAACCCAGCTTCGTCGCGTCCAAATTTGGCAGATATGCTTGGAGATTCGGCAACAGATAGTGATACTGCAGGAACGACACAGTCATCAATGCGTATGCGTACGATCCGGGAGTGGTGGTGGACAATGTGACAAATTGCCGAGTGTGTTCGGGAAGGTGGGAAAGCCTCTCGTGTACCTCCTTTATAAACTGCTTGCGTTGCACTCTGTATTTTCCTTTCCCCTTCGTGAACGCATAAGCACCAGAAGGATTACTTAGACCTCGTGGACGAGCCCATGTCTTGATGGCATAAAGAAGGGGACGAAGGATAGGTGAAAGTTCGCAATACTCGAGAAGAAGCTGGGAGTTTTTGTATCCTAGGCGGTCGTTGATGTTTAGATCAATTTGCACACCAGTTGCGCGGTCAACGAATTTGACTAGCCATAAAGAGTTGGACGACGAAGAACGATGCCAGATGAAAACACTCACTGATTGGGACTTTCGCACCCTCGATCACTCGAGGACGTTGAAGTCTTGCCTGAGAACATTTGCAACATATCTTGAAGGCGCTTAGCATCGCAGACCGGGAAATGAAAGAGCGACCAACTTCAGATTATATATGGCAGCGTTTTTCAGTTTCTTGAACCTTTTCTTCATGGCAGGGTTCGAAGGATCCTGTATCAACAAAGGAGCGTCAAAAATGAGAGGTAGACTAAAAGGTCAGACTTACCACCAAGACCAAATCCAGGTCGCTCTCTTTGCCTGTGACACCATACAAAGAACTCCCAAAGGCTTTGACATAAAAATCAGGACCGAATTCGTTCTTGATGGTCCGCTGGACACTACGCAAAGCTTGCTGTGCTTTAGAGCTCATTGGAGACACTTCGTACGAGACCGGGACGAATTCAGTCGCTTCTTGCTGGGCCGGTGCATTTCCTTCGTCCGGGAATGTGTCCTCATGCTTGTCCAATTCGGACTCGGCCAGCTTACGATCGCCCTGGGTGCCGTCGCTGCGCACGGGGATTGGGGTAAAGTCCTCATCGTCCGCGTATAGATAAGACTCGGGCTCAGCGTCGGTCGCTCCTTGGTAAGTTCCAGGATCCTTTTCTGCGCTAGATGCGTCGACGCTAGACTCGCGAGGGCTCTCGGAAGTAGTCGCAGGGGATGCGTCCGTCTGGTTCTGCAGCTCGGCGGCTCTCAGCGCCTCGAACTCTTTAGCCAGAGCCCACTCGCGCACTCCCAACTCTGCCGCCTGTTGATGCAGCTGCTTGAGTTTGAGATGAATTGACATGGCTTTCTTTTCCCTTCTCTCCGTCTGGCGCGTCTCGCTCATGGTCTTGCGTCGGGCTTCTTTTCGAACCTGGAGACGAGCAGATTCCACCGTCAAGTATTCGTTGCGCAGTTCCTCCATCACCGTCGTTCCATCGTGCAAAAGAGTAGTCAATCGCGCTTTGTGTTCCTCCATGGAAGGCGCAGCCAGGCTGTTAGCGAATCCAGGGGTCGTCGAAGTGAAGCCGCCTCTACTCAACGACGACTGGAGAGTCAGCCTCGTTTTGAAGAGTAATTTCGTTAGAGCGTGCACGCCCTTTAACAGTTCAGCCCATTCCTGATGTCGTCTGTTTTCCTCCTGCCTCCTTTCGAGAACTTCTGTCACTTCCGAGGGAATTGGATCATGAAGTTGTACGGCGCTCGACTCCGGTTCCTCAGAATCAATGAACGACCGAGAGTCGTCTCCTAGCTTCGAAGACCCAATGACAGTGTCTGACTCCTCCGTGCTGGACTCTTTTGATGGAAGTCCGTGACCGACAACCGCCAATGCCTCTCGTACCTGTCGTGTAAGCGATTCTAATTCCGCGGCCTCTTCCTTCACCTTTTCTTGTCGTTGACGAAGATGTTCGGCCTGTGTGTTCCCGTCATGCACCGAAAGAGACTTGACAGTCTTCTGCACAGATGCCGAAAGTCTACGCATGTCGCTCATCAGGCTGAGCCATTTGCGAGCGTTCTGGGCAACTTCAGCTCTAGTCATCAGTGCATCTGGAAGACGAGTAGCTTCTTCGACGTCGACGCCGGCTAAGTATGAAAGTAGTCAATATGTAGCCTCGCAAATATCGACTCTGACGCACATTCAGGTATGGAGGGTGAAAGTGTCTCGTCCTCGTTCTGTACGCCGTGCGGCAATCCAGTCGGTTGAGGAATCTGCGGTGGTATGGCGGGAGGCGGATCAAGCAGCTCCGTCGTGCCTTCCACTACAGTTTGGGTCGTGTATTTTCGCGAGAGTTGACCACCTTCAAAGCGGCTCTTCACGCTCTCCCGCCATGGACCGTCTGCGCCGCTTTTCTTTGTCGTCTGCCATCTGTTCACTTGGCCCTGCCGTTGGCTGACCCTGGTGTCATTAAACACGGCATCGGACCTCGAGCCGTCCTCTGTGTGTCCCTCAGACATGAGTTGCGGCGTCGTTTCTGGACTGATATTAAGAATTTCCGCGCGGATGTGTGGACCAAAGATGAAAGCGCTGATTCGCTCGAACTCGACGTAGCGCTGGAAGTCCGTTTTTTCGCGCCCGAAAATTGCTTTAAGCTGGTAAGTGATGCGCTTCATGCGATGCAGAGGCAGTTGATTGCTACCCGCAGGATCATAGAGCATTTTGCCAAAGTATGGATACGTCATTAGGGTTCTACAGTCGCATTGAAGTGAGCCCAACGCAAGTGTCAATATGAAAACGTACTTGAGTCCAACATAGAATTCTTCCGCAAAGTTGTTACACATCTCGAGTCCACGGCAAGAACGCCAGAATTGGATCAATCCAGAGGTAGAAACCTCGAAGCCGTAGGAGCGCAACCAGATGTAGAATAAGATGAATGCCCGTTGACTTGGTAGCAACGGCTCGGGGGGTTCTCGACCTGAGATATCGATTCGGATTGGAAGACGGGGGGCTCTTTGAATGCTCCCGGAATACGATCGTTGGTAGATGCATGTCCATCCTGAAGCTGCGGGACAAACGATAAATAGTCCAGGGAATCATGCGACAACTTCCAGCCTGCCATTTCAAAGGTCTCCACGAGATGGGTCGCGCGTGGGTGCGCCATATCCCGGAGTCGAATTTCCAGAGACGACGCGTAGACGTTTCCCACTAGAGAGTCAACGCTCGCGTCCACAACTCCCGCCTCCTCGTTCCAACCGGTGCCGTCGATGTATCGTACGCCGAGGAGGGCATATACCTCGCGCAAGCTACGCACCCTGCCTGGGGTACGGGTGCTGGTGTAGAACTGACAGACGTTTATGATACATGAAAAAGCAAAGTATGTCGGAGACTCACGTCTACAGCGTTTTTCAAGAGCTGGAAGGTGTTCCGCCTTTCTAAGCTCTTTTCCGCCGCATGCTTTTCTCCATTCTTCGCTGTTCGTCTCGGAACCTTGGGTGCAGGAGGCATGGCAAAAAGCTTCTTTTTGAGATCATCTGGAAGTTCCTCATCGGTTTCCGGTGTCTGTGGGGGCGTCTGGTGGGTGTGCAAAAGTTTGGAGCGTCCGAGCGAGGTTCGCGGTAGGAAGCTCCGCCATGGGCTAGTACCGACATATTGAACGAGTGATATGAAGGTCGGAGGTGCACGCATGAATGAAGGCGTTGAATAATGCCCATTCACTCCGAGCAAGTCGCGGTGAGCCGTGAAGAGAGAAAGAGCACGTGCAGCGGCAGGCAAATTGGCGTTCTATCAAGGGACAAGCTTAAGCATAACTGGTTATTCGAGTTGTTTTATGAATGTTTTCGTACTATCGTGTAAATATGGGGCCATTCATTATTCCTCCTCATTCACTCGCAGAACCTTGACCCACTCGCGATAATTAAAGTTTCCCTGGCGATCTGTATATGGTCCCTTTAACAGGCGGTCCATTTCGCGCTCGTCCATTCTGTCGCCAACGTCACTCAGCCAGCGCCTCATCTCGTCAACCTTGACAAGCCCGCTATCGTTTTCATCAAAGCAAGCGAATGCCTCGACGAGTTCGTGCTCCGTGTCAAACTCGAATAGCCGCTCGCTCATCATCGTCAAAAACATGGTAAAGTTGACCCCCTTTTCTCCACCGACCGATTCGCCTGGTCGAGAACTCAGCAGTTCATTCAGCATTTCTCGTGATGGTGTGATGCCTATGCGGAGTAGTGAGCAGTAGTATTGCTAATTGACATCTAGCCATACCAAGACTGCCAAAGATCTCCTTGAGATCGCTTTCACCGACCCAACCATCCTTGTTATGGTCTATCATTTGGAAGGCCTCTTTGAACTGCTGGATCTGGGCTGGCTGGAATTGCGTAAACACGCCGGATGGTTCTCGCCGTGCTCTCGATTTCTGCGCCTTTGTGAGCGTCGTGTTTGGCGCGAGTGTGGATGGATAACGAGACATGGTAGTAAGGAGGAAGAAATGGGTCGTGGGAAACCACTGCTCCCTGCATCTCAAATGTAAATTCCGTCTGCTCTCCATTTCGCCCAGTCGTTCTCATCCTTACATATTCCACCCAATCAATGTATATAGCATGAGCGTGATCGTTCCCGAGACAGGATCAGTGTGCCTGACTACCATTACCTGCTTCAACTTGCTTTTCTCTTCCACCTTGTAATCTTCTTTCTTTGCTTCTTTGCTTCGTGGGTCTCCGTGTCTCTCCAATAAATCGGCCGCTGATTATTCGGAAACCTGCAGTAATATGGGTCTGGCTCCGTGGAAGGTTGGTGTTGGGCTGCAGCGTACGTTCCATGTATCTTTCTTCCCTCCTTTACTCACGCATTGGACAGTGGTTCTGCTTGTCCTTGTAATCACTACTCTCGCGCTCGCCGCGCGCGTCAACGAGTTCCAGGAATGGTTTTGTACGCTTACAGATTGTTGCATATTCTCTTGTTCACAATCCTCTCAGATGCATGCGACATAATCATCTTCACCCTCGCATTGCTATCGCTTCTTCTCGTTCTCCTTTTAACGCTCCCCATCGTCCTTTCCGCGCTCAATCACTCGCATGCTCCGATAGCCTACTTCCTCACCACCCGATTCCATATTCATAGGCGCATGGGCGTCCAGACCGCCAGGATTCTCCAACTTGGCGCGTACGCCATCCTTGGTGTCTTCTGGCTAGCCGGCGCCGCGTTTGGGACAAGCCGTTGGAAAGGTGTCCCGATGAAATGTCCCACTGTCGCTGAGGTAGACGACGACGACGCGGAGGCTATGGTCCGATGGTGCAACGATCTAAAGGCGCTCAGGGTTATGGTATGGGTACTTTGGGTTGGATGTAAGTGTTTCTCTTATCGTAATGGATGGTTCTCATAATATTCCCTGCAGTTCTGGTGGCCGCTCTCACTACTGTCCGTGCAGCTGCATCCCACCGTCGTGAAACCCATGGAGAGTTCTTGCAGTTCGATTATGAGACGTCTGCTGCTGCACAGGAGAAGCGTTAGAGTTCTCGAACTCAATGGTTATATTCACGCTGCCCTTGACGTTGAATTGACCCCGGAGTGACCTAGTGCAAGCTTACAAGATGAATAGAGAAACCAGGTCAGGGTGTTGCGGGCGATCCATCATCTTCTACTCTTTACCTCCCTTCCCTCTTGTTGTACTATGTAGCTCATTCTGTTTTCTGTTGAGTTCCCTCTTGTCACGCTCGCTCAATCTTTGGAATCACTACTGTTGTTTGGTGTGACGTTCGAATGGAATGAATGTATCACAGTTCTAAACTTGGAGAAATACAAAGGTACGAGCTCCCTCAATACAAAACGAGGACAAGATTCGACGAAGCTTGGTTGAGAACTTAGTTCTACCTAGGTACTTCGAAAAGCATGCATCTCGCGTAGTGTGCAGAAACTGCACTACGAATGTCAGTACGCAATGCGGATTGAACGATCTTGCCGCCGCATCGATAACAAAAATGTCTAGAAATGGGAAGCAAGAAATGAGTTACTGTATCGACAGGAAGGTAAAAGTACAGACGTGTTACATCCGGGGGACATACACTGGCAAGTTATTAGTACAAGTTTACGGAAAGCGCTCATGTTACTTACTGTCATATGGTTGCAACCGTCGGTCTTCATGACTGGAGTCTTGCACCCTAAAGACCGCGGCGTTGAGCAATGTAATTGAGAGTGACATGGGATATTCTTACCTGGACAATACTTCCATCCCTGTTGTCCCATCAAGTGATCAAGCTCCGAGGAGCCATCACAAGAATGTTGCGGACCAGTAACATTTGGGGTGATAGTTTGCTGGCACGCTTTACACCATGCGTGTGTACACGAAGGCAGAGGACATGTGAGTATCTTCGCTTCTTGATACTCCGTTCGGTCCACGAATACACTTTGCTCGCATCTGATAGCGGTCATTAGGTGAAACTAAGCGCAGGCGCTTATACTGAACTTACTTTCTGCAATGGAGAATTATCGATAACGCTGTGAGTTGGGCTTCTTCGAAGATGGCGTATAGCTTTTCGGAGACACCAACGTCAAAAATCACGTCTTGTGTGATTTCTGAGAACAGATATGTCAACGAGGCTGGGACTAGTGCGCACTTACGTACCTGCTCGTGTGGATTCGCCTACACACGCTGGGCAGAAGACTGGAAAGCTGTGATCTTTCAGCATTGTGGCGATGTGCTCCCGAAGACAGTTTCGGCATGTTGTATGATTACAGCCCGGTATGGCAGTAGCGAAATCGACAGGTTGAGTCTCCAAACAGATGCTGCAATCGAATGTGTTTTGCGCAACGGATTGTACTAATCGACGGTCGGCGTCAATTTGGGATCTTTCAGAGTCAAAAACGTGTTGAAGCTCCCACGCAACATTGGCATCAAGATCGTCTGAATGAGCACGTTGTTTGCCCTTGAAAGTGGGGGTTGACTGTATACGTGCCGAGAGGGCTGACGATGATGGCGCGCCAGCACCTCGAGATAAGGAGATCGGCGAGGAACGCATTTTATTACGATTTCTGAAAAGTCGTTTGTGATCGTCCTGCAAAATTCCAAGCTCCTCTTCTAGACGTTCGTTGTTCTGTACGAGTTCCAGATTTAGAGTCCGTAAATCAGAGACCTCGGCGCGTAGGGCGAGAACCTCGAGACTGGTTTCAAGTAAGGAAAAGGTAAGAGTGGAACGATCGAATCGTGCTGAGCCCGAGACGAATATATGTGCAGAGTAATTCGCTAGCAATTGGGCCTGCCACTGAAACCCCGAGCCAGAGTAGATGTCAGGATCGACGAAGAGCAGGTTGTGCAAATGGCGCGACGCGCGCTCGAGGGTAGTCGTAAGATAGATGCCTGCGCCGCTCGGGTGCTCTGGACGGTTATGCGAATCGAAAATAATGAACACGTCCTGGGGTGTTCTCGCACACGCTATGATCTCCGGAGGACGCGTTATTACAGCAACAGCTGAGCCCTTGGAAATTTTAGACGCGTTTTCCAGGTCTCTAGAAGGAGAAAGGGCAATGACACGGCAAGAGGAAGACAAAACAATGGCATTTTTACCTGAGAAGACCTTGAAAGTTGTCAAAACTTGGCGTACCATAATGACAAGTGACTTCTTTGAGATATCCGTGGAATACTGGGGCCTGCATGATTGTTTCGACCTCGACGTGAAGGCTTTGTGGCCATCGTTGGCAGACCGAGATGACGTCCTGGAAATGAGACGAATCAGGGTGATCGATATCATTCCGCCAAATTAATGCCATTTTCCTTACCATGATGGTCTCTCTGTTGATGAGCGCACCAACGAGGTCGTCTCCTACCAGACCGCTTCCCTCTTTCTCGAACACGATTCTCGCAAAGTTTACAGACGCCAATCCACATGCGGCAACGCCCCCAAGCGCGTATTGACTTAGACCGTTGAAGCAGAGCATTTGGTCTTTGCTCTGCAGCGCTTCAAGCACGGTCTCGACATCATTGTCGTCCATGGGCTCGGCCTTCATGGCTCGGGCGAAGTTCTACGAAATGGACGTGGGATGCGGCGCTTGCTGGTGATTAAGTTACACTCAGCCTAACACTAATTGCTGGCGCTTACCGGCGATAGAAAGGGATGCAGAGCCGAAAACTAATGGTTCCAATGGATCGGATTGGTTGAGAGGCGTATCTTGCTTCAATACATGCTGAAAGAAGTACACCAACGAGGCGACCTTCTAATTTTGCAGTCAAGTCACCCGATCGATCTCTTTCAGCTCTGCGGGTCGCTCAGCCGTCTCTTTGCTTCCCTCCATCATGGCCAACGACTTTGTTCCTCCAGATGTTTTCCCGCAGGACGACACAGATAAACGTACGCGTCTCTATTCACAATGAGTACGCATTGCTCAACAATGACACCGTCTTAGGTCCCGAAAAGCGGCAGCGTCTAGACGGTAAGCTGTTTTTTCTTCATTGTCGTCGGCCGCCGTTGACTTACTTCTAAATGCTTAGATCAATCCTCCAAGCAAAACGGAGCCTCGCGAATCGTGCGCGACTCCGACGTCGAGATGCGCGACGTCAGTCACGAGTCCGGCAAGGTTGAACGGAAGGCCGACAATATGAATCCTTTGAATGCGCTGAAAGACACGTATCGACTCCTTGATCTTATCAGCGAACAAAGCAGTGGAGGCACGGGTACGCACGCGCGTCTTATATCATAGATCTTGCCCTCACGGTATGCTATTCTATAGTCGATAAGATCATCATCGACCAGCCCTCTCTGTCATCTTTTATCAATGATGTCTGCCCTGGCGCGTATCAGTCCATGACCCGGGTTGACTTCAAGGCCCTCGATCGTCTTTCTTTGCAACCCATCGGTATTTATGGACCCAAGAACGAACTGGCCTCTTTCTTAGTGTCCGTGGGAGTTCTTCGTCAAGACGAGTGCGTTTCTCGTTGTATGTCACGGCTGCTTTTGAACCTTTGGCATCTCTTACAGGCAGCAAAGAATTGTCAGCGACAATCCCCATGTTGGTCTCAGTTCGGGTCTCTATCTCGTCAAGACTTCTCCAGCTTCTGCATATGTTGTTTACAAAAACGACATGGCACGACGACTGCGTCAGCTCGGTCCGCCGCAATCGAGTAACATTCATGAGGTCAGGAATTGAAAACACCAACTTTTGGGTCGTCAATCTCATTCTTGATTAGATACCTTTCCAAGATTGCACACCAAGTTGTTTGTTTGATTCCTCCTGAGTTCGCGACTACCCTCGTATGGAAAATAGATGAAAGCGACGACATTCTCCCGATGGATCTCGACGAAGAATCTTTCGACCGTGTGTTCACTTTTGAGGTGTCTAAGTCCAACCAGCAAGACGAGGACGTAGCCATGCGACCTGGCTTTGAGGTACATTCTACTGTCGACTCGTCGTAGTTGGAGTTCAAACATTCTTCAGGTTCAGAGCAAAGCTATCGATAACACTGTGCTCCCCACGGACTCCGATGATGACACCGATCATACTTATCTACCTCGTCTATTGAATGGGGAGACCGCTCAGGCGTTTGTAACAACGTCGTACAAACCGTCGACCGAAACTCACAACTCCTTCGAAAGGGAAAGCTGTTCCCCTCTCAAACTCCGTAATCGCATGTAAGCAAACATATCAATGAGGGGTTCGTCTTCTAATTCTTCTCATCGCTTTGTTAGTGTCGATGCTGGCCATCTTTCTATCGCTGCCGATGCAGACAATGAGACGGTCCAGATCTTGGTCGAGAATGGGTTGGATAAGTGCTACCCTGACGCTGTCGCAGCTTGGTATAATCGTGCGCGTACAAATGCGAAGGCAATCCAGGGCTGGAAGGATGCTCATCACGAAGAGCTGAAGAAAGCGGCTCCCAGCGAGAATGATCTAAGACCGCTGGTCAGACATGCCGTTATTACAAGAGTTCTCGATGAATATCCGTATGTACGTTCTCTGCGAGTCATCTGCTGAGTTCATGGTATTTCAGGTCTTTCGACAAGTCGACTCTCTGCAGCAACGACGACGACGCTGAGACAGACGATGCCGATCTCTTCAATGGTAGGCCCTTGAAAACAAATCCTTACCCATGTTCTGAGACTCGTTCCCGTCAGAACGGCTCGATGGCTTCGTCAATGTGTACCCATCGTTTCGAGACGCTTTGGATAAATTGGATATCAAGGCAATTACGAAGAAGGAATTCATAAGTCTCAAGAGACGCATCATCGGGGACTTCTCGAGCTGACAAGCGACGATCGCGAGTCCTTCATTACAGCCATGCTTTCGGTGGGCCTGGAACAATCCCTTGCAAAGTCGGAGCGTAAGGGCATCTTCGGCACCATTTACGGTTACTGGACGTCGTCAGGACCTTCCTCTAAGCTGCAAAAGTTAACAGACCTTTCGAACTCCATCCCTAATGGCCAATTTCTTGCCAACCTTGACGTCTATCACCAAGTGGAGCCACGACTGGAAGAATTCATAAATGACGCCAAAGATCTTGCCGTGGCACATCTGCAGCATGAAATAGATCGGGTCTCGAAGACCTTGACAGCGAAAGCGATGGCAGCAATAAAGGATGCATGCAACAATCAATTATCGAGGGAGGAAGCCAACCAATGTGAGCAAGCACGACGCGAATCCCAAGCCCAACTGCTCAGTGCAATCAATGATGCTAATAGAGACCATCCGTAAGCTACTTTTCTCAACTTGATGGTGATCCCTGAGCGTGTGCGCAGATGTCACCTACACATCAATTTCATATCTCGGCGACCAGTCTCTTATAGTGTTTCCCGTAAGTCTCTGGCTTAGGTCTTGGGATATCCCAATTGCTGACAACTGATATAGAAAGTGACTTTTTGGCTACCGGGTCCACTACTCGAAAGACCGACCCTGTGCTTGTCTATACCGTGCATGTCTTTCAGATCGCGCAGGACGACCAGCAGACTATCAAGATGGATCACAGCTTCGTCCCCAAACCTCAAATATCTGATCGTTTCAATCACAGCTTTGAGATGCCATTCTCTCATCGCATACTGTACGTTTCACGTTTGATTAATGATTTTCGGTGTACTCAACAGTGCCCTTAGCTATTTTCATGTCGTCGAAGGGGGAAAGCTACTGCTTATCGTCAGTGATGGTCGCAACGTCTCGGTTTACTTCGAGAGTGGTCAGTTTCTGCAGAATGCTATAGCCCATCGCCGTGCAAAAAAAGTTGTCCATGAGGATAAATTAGAACATGATCTTCTGTTTGCTTTTGACGAGCGAAAACGCATGCTTCTCATTTGTGCCCCAATAAAGGTCTGTCTTCACTTCATTCTGAAGTGTTAGTGGTTTACCATCCCACTTAGCTACAATTACATTTGTTTTGCTTTGACGAGTCTTTTAGCGTGCTACAAGGTTGGGGAAGTGCGGTGCCTCTCATGAACTGGTACCAGCCTGGAGTCTCCATCGCACATGCCTGCTTCATTCTGAACAGCGAAGAAGTCTTCCTTGTTGATTCGTCCGGGCAGGCTCGAATATTCTCCCTTGTCGCCCAACAATTTCGGTACGCTGCTTCATTCGCAATTACAACAACCAGCTGACTCTCGCACAGACCTGCCACGCTATCATTGAACACGATTCCCGATTCTATCCATCCGTCGCCTGATGGGGCCTGTCTCTTCTTGGTTAAACAAAACCAAGACGCAGAAGAGACAATGATCCATGCCTACCATTGCAGTACATTTGGCTCTGGCGAACCATTTACCCACGCTCTACCGTTAAAGCCTTCCGGGCCCTTGCTATTGACTGCTCTTATTGATCGCAATTGCACCCACCTCGTGAGCCTAGACTTTGAGTCTCACGTAGCGCAGTCATTTGCTTTCGATATTACGACGAAAATCACTGAGTTCCAGTTTAAGGAACAAAACGCTCGCACAGTTACTACTCTTGACTGCCGAACAGTTCACAACTCTCTGATCGACTGTCATTCGGACGTATGGACGCGTTTTCCTGTCGTCGCTTCTATCCGCCATCATCTGGCCGATGTCAGGAACGCAAAGAAAACTCTTCTATTTGCCACGGATCGTGACTTTGCGAACTATCGCCCGCACTTCGAATCACTAGTATTGGAATTCGAACACGCAACTGGAAAACCGACGGAGAACACGTTGGTGGATATTCACGTCTCCGCGTGTCCCTTGCGGGACTTGCATGCTGAAGTTGTGAAATTGCCGTTGTCCGAGTTTCGACTTGGAGAGTGGCTGGTGGCGTTTTTGTGTCTCATACCTATCCATATTGCTGTTACGCGCGAGAATCGTTTCTTGCCTTTGAAGGACGGTGTCATCTCGCCGGCTTGGGAGAAGACTCTCCTCGGGGCTGAAGTTGGTAAGATTGTCGACAGCCTGACTTTGGGTTGGTATGAGTCCATTTTCCAGTCGTATATGGCGCAAAAGGCATGTCCAAATCTCAGGCGAAGTCGATGTCTCACTCATTTGTTCGCTTAGCCCGTCAAGGTCGTGTCGTCCATGGGCAAGTCACGTGTTCTTAATCGACCCACAATCAAGATTTTGACAATGCTGCTCTACAGGTGAACAGTCCGTCGGAAAGAGTTACAGCTTGAACCACCTGGTCGACTCTTCGTTCGCAGGCAGTGCCATGCGCACGACAGGTAGCCCTTCATGTTCATTTGTTTGCATGTCTGACCAGGCTTAGAGGGAGTGTGGCTATCGTGCACACCGACAGATGATGCGTTAGTTGTCGCCTTGGACTTTGAGGGTAAGTGACCAGCAGTCTTAAAGAACGGGTACAGTGCTGATAATCGTACAGGTGTTCACAGTATTGAGCGATCGGCGCAAGAAGACACTTTGCTTGTGCTCTTTAATACCGCCATATCCAATCTCGTGAGATTTCATGCTTGAACATTTCATTTGTCTTGACTTGGATGCAGGTCCTCTTCAGAAACAACTTCGCACTGTCTAGGAACATAACCGGCTTATTCCAGTCCTTCCAATCTTCGTCGACTGTACTTGATCCTGCTGCGAATCCAACTCTCTTCCAATCGACTCTTGTCATCATCATCAAGGTCCGAGTTAGGTCCAAGTGTTTCTGTGATTATCAATAACAATGTTATACATAGGATGTGGTCGATTCCGATAAAAACGAGATTGTAAAAGAGTACGCAACCAGCATTGCTGATCTGAATTCAGTTCTTACACCGTATATTTAGGTTCTCTCTCAAGTTTCAGGCATGTCTCCCTCTTTGTTCGTTCTGGCTTTGTGATTGACGTCTCACTAGAAAATCGTCCAAGAAGAACAGGACTCAAATTTTATCTCACGACTGCACGCCGGACGCCTGAACATCGTCCCATGGCCCGTTATCGAATCGAAGAATTTCTATACCTTATTCCACGCTCTCCGGAAGCGACTTGACCAACAATCAGTTACACATCCCGCTGCCGGACAGTTCCTGTTAACTCTCAAGACTCTCATGGCAAAATTGAAGGTCAGCGTTTTCCTGGTATGGTCGCGGTAATTCGATTCTTACTCTGACATAGGCTAACGATTGGGGTTCAATCTCCCGTGAGAGCTTTCTGATGCGAATATGTACGGTGTTTAAATACTTCAACAGAGACGCTGGTCGCTCATCGCGCTCAACAACTCACTAATTTACTCCCGGTGGCTATGATGTATGGTCTTGCAGAGATAGAGCCTCAGGAAGAACCGCTAAAGGTCAGGATCTTGTCCTAGTGACAGTTGCGGATCGCTGAATGCGATGCACAGAACTTCGACACAGATGAACTCATACAACCGGACGTGGAAGCGAACTTCGTCTTATGGCTGGACACTCCGTCTTCGCGTGCAAATAGGGACAAGTTACTTTCCGATCTTTCCAGTTCTTGGCAAGGATTTACCATGCGAGCCCAACTGTCCGAGACTGAGTGGTTTGCCGGCTTATCTGAATATTTGCACGGCCTTGTCGATGCTAGAATTGACCTTGTCCGTCAATGGATCGAGGTCAATCTTTCGCGTTTTTCTGCCAGTCACGCAAATATCTCAGACTTGGGACGCGAATTCGAGAAGCTACAGGTCGATCTGAAGTCAGGCGTCGAGCTATGTCGCATGAAATGTGCCTCGTGCAATCTCTTGTGTGTAGGGAACCGGCGACATGATTCTGACGTCCAACATGATTGTCGGACGAGCCACAACTGCCCCCAGGCTTGTGAGTACGTAGACGAACACGAAGAAGAACCAAAGTCCTGCGGCTATCCGTACGTTCTCCCTTTCAACGAATCGGCAGGAATACTGAGTTGCTTCTATAGAGCGGGGCATAGTGGTATGCACATGTACGCGTGTCGCGGCCTAATTCTTGCTTGGATTTGACTGATTCACCTACAGATGCGCGGTAGACACTCATCTTTGCGGACAGCCATGTGGACTCAGGGGTCGGCCTGGGTGCTTGGGAGATTGTACACAGGTTTCTGGACATGAAGGTGATCATTTGTGTGATTCCAAAAACCATGCCTGTGGTCAGGTAGGTCTTGTTTCTTTCACCTGATCTCAGGATCGATTGATACGTGCCGATTAGCCATGCAGTCTTCAGAACGTGAAGTTATCCGGCGGTAAGAGGTATACGTGCAAGAATACGTGCACGATCTCGAGGTATGTTCATCGCTGCGCAGTCGCATTCAGACGTGTTCTCATAAGTCTTTCTATAGTGACGAGGATCATGAGACTCATGTATGTGAGAATCGGATGTGTCCGATAACATGCGAGCTCTGCAAACGACTCTGTGCTTCCGATGATCATCTGCATGCGCAGAGTCCCAATGCCGTTCATCTATGCGGGTGAGCTTGGAACCATACATGCTCGGCCTCGTATTGACATGACGTTTATGAAGTCAAGAGCACTCTTGCATGGCTTTATGCTCCTCCCCCGGAAGCTGCGATATTGAGACGGCTCCACAGTCCATCAAGGCGACTTTCACGGGACGCCATGAAACGTTCGAGTATACGAAGGTGCGCGTCCTCGTTGTTGTATAACCGAATTCTTACTGATAGTCTATTCCATAGTACTCTCAGGGTGCGTAGTGTAATATGCATTAGAGCTCTCTTCGCTCACGGACGGTGTCAGTCGCGAAGAGGCTGAAGTGTGCCATTGTCATTCCTTCCGGAGAGCAACATCATAGGGGTCCGCACCTTCATACGACGGATCCCACTCGTGTACATTTCTGTGAAGCGAGGTAGGCGTTGAGCCTATCCTTTCGAGACTTGCATGCTCAGCTTGAGTGTAGTTGCGATAACTGCGGCTACTTCTGTACCCTGCCACTCGGTGCGACCCTCGTAGACTGCCAATGATAGTATCTCATCAGTTCTCAGGGCACCCGCAACAGTTTCACGAGACTAGTCACGGATCGATGTCCAAGGCGCGATGGGCCATTGACGGACCCGCCGGTACGACACTCGAGGTTGATGGTCACAAGTATGGATCAGAAGACGACGGAGCACCGATGATGTGTAATCTCGTCTGTAGCAACCTTGGCCGACACGTTCACTTGGATTACTGCCGAACCAAAGATGGTCGCTGCGCAGGAACCGAAGTCTGCCATGTCGAGGGAAACGTGCGATTCAATCCCAACCCGAATAAGCCTAAAGACTGGATTTCTCACTCACTCTTTTGGAGACGCTCAGGTATGATTCTTGTTGCATCCCAGAAGACATCCCACTGAATGTGTATCCAAGGTTTCAAAGGTGACCAGTACTTTATGTAGCTGTATTGAACGTCTTCTTGAATACCGAACAGATCCCTACTCTCGTGACGATCAGGCCAACTTTGCCAAGTGGTTAGTGAACTTTATCAAAGGTTTCGAGCAGCTAATAACTTCAATTAGTGATGCTATGTGTCCAGGTAGTTCGCAGACATTCATCGTCTCGGTTCGGTGCTGAAGACTGGTCCAGGTCCAGAGCACAAGGCAGGACCGAATACGCAAGCGCAGCCGTCGCATTGTATCTTACCCCTGTTCCACGCCCCAGAGACGTCGGACCGCAATGTTGGACTTGGTTATCGCTCGCACGATGGTCACGTCTTTCCTTGCAAGAATCCAGCTGTACTTCAGCAGGCTTTTCATGTGTAAGTCTCGCCGATTTGCCATATCATTCCTATACTCATGCCTTCTAGCATCTTCGTTATCGACAGGTATGTGCACTGACAGAAGATTACGGGTATCAATCTTACAGTATCCTACATAGGTCTGGCTCGATGTCAATTTCAGATCGCCTGCCGCTTCCCAACACTCCGGTCACGGCGCAAATTCAAAGAGTGGCGCACAATCGTTTGGGTGCTGTCTGCTCAGCACTGTATGGTTTTTGGACTTCGAGGCGTGCTGCTGTTACCGGTCAAGCTCAAGCAGCACCAACGAACCGGAGAGATGCTTACAGTGTCATCCTCTTTGACCATACCCCGAGCACGGTACTTGTGAATGACTTTACAAGCACACCCGAAGGTCTTCTCAATACTGTATTACGTTACGGGGCGGGGGGCGGTACCGACTTTGGATCAGCGCTCGATGCTGCGAAGGTCGTAATGCGTCAGCATTGGAGCACAGAACGGTATCGTTGCACTCTCATTGGCTGTGGCCGACCCGACTAAGGTACTTTGACAGTACCCCGGTTGTGATTTTCCTGTCTGACGGAGAATGCTCTCTTCCCGATGCGAAGGTGCAGGACCTATGCCGAGCGTCGATCACATTAGGGTAGGTCTTCATTGCACGGTCAACGAATTCTGACTCTTGTGAAGGAAACCGTTGTCTCTACACACCGTTTCCTTCGGAACAGGTCCGGAAGTTCTACGTCGTATGGCACGGCTCGCTCTGGATATTCAAGCTAGCGCACCAGTTGATCCAAACGCTCCGGTTGGGTCTCGTATCGATTCTTCATTCTCCGAAGCTTTGGATAGTGTAAGTGCCGCGTTGAGAGCGTTGATGGATTATTGATTGTGACTCGCTGTAGGTTCGACTGGCTACTACATTCTTGAGCATTGCGGAATCACTGCGAAAGCCCAGAGGTGCTCTCATGCAAGGGTGATTTATCGAAACTAAAGGCAATTGTACTATTATCACCGCATTTCTTGTAACTTTCTTAGCCATCGCGTTCACCTGTATAAAATGCTTTCCACTTGCAATCTTCCAATCATCATCGTTTCATCACAGAGCGAAAACTGAGGTTTGTGTACTTTCCATACATAGCATCGGAAAGTCATGAGTAGTGGGAGATCACAAAGTGGGAATAATATGCGATTCGACCGAACTGCGAATCTGACGGAAGAAGTCATCCAACTCACGAGTACGCGTTTGGACGTGTTGAGCGACGGTTAAAAGTTCTGAAACACTATCGATGAACACAAAGACGCCGAACCATGTACAGCCATGTACGCATAATATGATGGAACCGGATTGACATGTAACGGCAATACGGATAGCAGTAGTACAGACTGTAGGGGAGGATGCGGGACGCGTGTGAGCAGAAGCATGGAAGATGGTGACCAGCGCGAGGCATTTGACGCGTCAATCAAAGTAGTCGCCTATTCAGCGGAGATGTCAAGGCATTTATGTTGGAACAGCGGGCGCTGTGCATAACCCGTTGCACCGAGTAGAGTGTGGCCCATGGTGTGCGAGGCGTGTAAAAGCGGTAAGAGCCCAGCGTATTGTCGCGTTCGCCCTCTTCCAGAACGTCCATTGCAACTCGCAAATTTCATTCGTCGTCGTCGTCGTCGTCGTTGGCAGTTGGTAAAAGCGTTTCGGGTGGCGATGCCGGTTTCAGAGTCATTACGTGAAAGCGACGAGTCAACCGCTGTGACCGTACCGGCTTGCTCTCTCATCATCCGTGTCTGTCATGACTTTCTAGTTTCCGTGCTTGTCTTCCTCCATCTTTCTCGCCGACCGCCACCACCACTAGCATCAGACGCAAAATATCTACGGGCCAAGATGCCCAATACAGGCCTAAGGCACCGCATCGGCGCCGCGTACGACAAGGTCGCCTCCTTCAACGTGGAAACCCTGTTCGTGCGCAAGAGGGAGCCGGGGCCCAGGCGTACTGTCTTCGTCAATGAGCCGCTACCAGATGATTATCGCGACCACAAGGGTCGCATGAAGAAGGAGCACGTCTACAAGACGAACCAGGTCATCACGTCCAAGTACACGGTCATCACGTTCCTGCCGCGGAATTTACTCGAGCAGTTTAGGCGTATTGCGAATATGTGCGTGTTCATTTTCTCGGTCTTGATCTATTATCTCACCCCTTGGTAGCTTTTTTGCTGGTATAGCCATTCTCCAGTTCTTCCCCAAATTCTCGACCATATCTCCCGGACTTGTCATTTTCCCCCTCCTCGTCGTTCTCGCTATCACTGCACTCAAGGATGGCTACGAAGACATCAAACGCCATCAGTCCGATAGTAGGGTCAACCGATCAACCATCCGCGTTCTCTCGGGCGGTGAGTGGAGCAACCCGAACGTTTCCGCTTCCAAATCCCGCGACTTTCTTCGCAACGTAAACATTATTCCCCGACGCTTCAAATCGAAAAGGGCGAATACTCCAGATGTCGAAAAGGCGGAGGGCATGCCAGATTCCAATTTGGCGGAACCTGTTCCTCAATCTCCTACTACTGCTGAAATCGAGTTCGATGATGATATCGCTGCCACCATTCCCAAGGAGGAGCATCACCGCCTGCATTTGTTTGGGCATCACGCAACGGCCCATCCTCACTGGAAGAAGCTCATGTGGGAGGACGTTCGTGTGGGCGACTTTGTCAAAATTCTCGACAACGAATCTCTTCCCGCCGATATCCTAATCTGTGCCACTTCCGAGGAGGAGAATGTCGCGTTTGTCGAGACAAAAAACCTTGACGGCGAGACCAATCTCAAATCCAGAAACGCCGTCCCCAGCTTGACGCATCTGACCTCCGCGAAAGCGTGTGCAGCGAGCAAGTTTACTGTCGACTGCGATCGCCCAGACAATAACATGTTCAAGCTTAACGCGGCGGTCAAGATGAATGACGAAATTGTTCCCGGAGACATTCAGATGACACTGCTGAGGGGCACGGTCTTACGGAATACGGGCTGGGTTATTGGGCTCGTTCTGTTCACAGGCGAGGACTCGAAGATTGTACTCAATTCTGGCGGGACGCCGAGTAAGCGGAGCAAGGTGGAGAGACAGATGAATCCTCAAGTGTGGGTGTCATTTCTATTGATATCGGCATATTTTGACACGCCATAGATTCATCAATCTTCTCATCCTCGCTTGTATGGCCGTTGCTTGCGCTATTGTGGACTCCGTTCTTGAGCACCAGCAATACCCTGAGGGCGCTCCATGGCTTTACGGCGACAACCAATCTGACGACAATCCCTCCATTAATGGCCTCGTTACATGGGCCTTCGCACTCATTACCTTTCAGAATATTGTTCCCATTTCCCTTTACATCTCAATCGAGTTCGTACGCACATGCCAAGCTGCGTTCATCTACTTCGATACAGAGATTTACTACGAGAAGACCGGACAGGCGACACTTGCGAGGAGTTGGAATTTGAGCGACGATCTTGGACAAATCGAGTATATCTTCTCGGACAAAACGGGTACCCTCACACAGGTGAGATACCACTTCCCCCCTTTTCTAGATTCGTTTGTACTGACAATCTCTATAGAACCAAATGATCTTCCGAAAGTGTTCAATCAACGGCAAGGTGTACTCTGGCGATGTTGAAGAGGTTGCAGTTCCTTCTACATCGACAGCCGTTATCCCCGAAGCAGAGCAAGCCAGCAGTACAGACTCTTCCTCAGCAACTGCGACAGTGACTGTACCCAAGCCTGAAGTACGATTCCACAGCGCTGCCCTCGAGGCGGACATCGCTGCTGCTGTTGCCACTTCTCCCTCGTTGTCAGCCGAGCACGCGCGTGCACTACATGGGTTTTTCTCGGTGCTCGCATTGTGCCATACAGTTCTCACTTCCATCGATCGCGAAACTGGCAAGATCGACTACAAAGCTCAAAGTCCCGACGAAGCCGCTCTTGTCCAGGCTGCCGCGGACGCGGGGTACATCTTCCGTGGTCGAGATCGGGAAGTCCTTACTCTTCAGACTCCGTTCTCTACTGGGCCCGACGACGTGGATCGATACGAGTTGCTGAATATTTTGGAGTTCACGAGTGCTAGAAAGAGGATGTCAGTTGTTGTCAGGAAACTAGATGACGAGGACGGACGGCTTTTCTTGCTGATGAAGGGCGCCGATAATGTCGTGTACGAGAGGCTTAGGGCTAAGGGAGATGAGGCCTTGAGAGAGCAGACTGAGGCCGATCTCAGCGAGTTTGCGAACGGTGGTTTGAGAACGCTAACGTTGGCATATCGTGTCGTTCAAGGTGCGCCTTTTCCAGGACTTCTCGTTCTAATCACTAACTACATCATAGAGGATGAGTACAGGGAATGGAGTGAGCGGTATCATGAAGCGACTGTTGCGTTGGAAGAGCGTGAGGAAAAAATCGAAAAGGTTTCTGCAGAACTGGAGTATGATCTGCGGCTGTTGGGCGCGACTGCGATTGAGGACAGTCTACAGGATGGGGTTTCCGAGGCGATTGCTGATCTCAAGAGGGCTGGTATCAAAATCTGGGTTGCAACTGGTGACAAACTCGAAACCGCTATTGGTCGGTGTCCTTCTTTTCTCGTGTGTAGTATCATCTAACGTTACGATTTTCTAGCTATCGGACATAGTACCAACCTGATCGGCAAGGAGTCCAACATCATTGTCATTCGAGGCGGTAACGATCATTCACGTCCCATTTACCAGCAGATGGTCAATGCTGTAGAGGAGTTTTTCCCTGAGAGCGGTATCCTGGATGACGATGGTGCAGTTGTAGAAAAGGCACTCTCACTTCAACGGACACGAACTGGAGGAGAGAATGATCGTCCCGTTCCTCTGCGGCGGGTGGAGACTGGTATTTCGTCGATAGTGGGCCCTAACAACGGAGACAGACCAGGCGGGTTTGTTTTGGTGATTGACGGCTCAGCCTTGGGATATGTGCGTGTTCTGACTGCGTCTTGACTGTGGGACAATACTGATCCCACTCCAGGCTTTGGGAGACGAGGACACAAGAGCCTACTTCTGAGGTTGGCTATGCTCTGCGAGGGGTTATTTGCTGTCGTGTCTCCCCGTTACAGAAAGCATTAGTTGTGAGGCTTGTCAAGGATGGCCTCGGCGCTATGACACTGGCAATTGGCGACGGCGCTAACGATGTTAGCATGATTCAGGTCAGTTTACTCATGTGCGCAAAGTCTGAAGGTGCTCACGAGTCTATCAGGCTGCCGATGTTGGTGTGGGTATATCGGGTGAAGAAGGTCTCCAGGCTGTCAACGCGTCGGATTACGCTATCGCCCAGTTCAGGTTCTTGAAGAGGTTATTACTCGTTCACGGGCATTGGTCTATGCGCGGAATGGAAACATGTAAGCTTGGTCTTCCTTCTCGGAGAATCGATATCTTATCATATGATAGGATCCTCAATTTCTTTTACAAGAACATCGTATGTATCGGTGTGCTTTGGTGGTTTCAGATTTACTGTGGGTGGAGCTCAAATTAGTACGTTTTGATGTTATTGGTCTCTGGACGTGGTGCTCATTGTGCTTCAGTGTTTTCGACTACACCTACTTGTTGTTCTGGAACTCTTTCTGGACCATCGCTCCCGTTATTGCCATTGGACTCTTCGATCGTCTAGTTGGTACGCTCGATATACTTACGTTCCTGATTTGGGTTCTTATCCACACTTCGTAGACGCGGACGCCCTGATGGCATTGCCCGAGTTGTATCGCTATGGTCGTGAAGGGAAGTGGTTTGGCATGAAGTGGTTCGCAGTGTATATGATCGATGGCGTCTACCAAGTAAGTGTAGGAACAATCTTCTATTGCGATTTCTAACTGTTCTCAGTCCGCAATCGTCTTCTTCATCATTCTATACGGCTACTTCTCTCCAACTGCTCGTGCCGATGGATACGACCAGCACCTACTCGAGTTTTCGACTGTAAGATAATGCTCATTGTCTACCGCACTTGATTAACTGGTTGGCGTAGGCCATGGTGTTCTCTGCTGTCTTCGTGGCCAATCTTTACAATGGGCTCAACACCAACGTTTGGACTGGATGGGTTTTCTTCGCCGTTGCTCTCGGTATCGTGTTGTTGTTCCTCTTCACTGTACGCTGTTCTGTCCACTTGCATCAAAGTTTGCATCTGACTAATCATAGGTTGTCTACAATGCCATTTCTCCGGGCTGGTTCGTCACTCTGGTATACGGAAACAATCGCTTTTTGTTCCAGTCGGCGATTTTCTGGCTATCGATGCCCATCACGGTCTGTGTCGCTCTACTGCCGAGATACGTCGCCAAGGCATGGCAGTTTGGTTTCGTTCCCAACGACATCGACATTCTACGGTACATCGCCAAGACTGATCCTCATCGCGACCTTGCGCGTGATGCGTATCTCGATGGACGTGGGTTGAAGGCTATGAAGAGGGAGGTACCAACCGATCAAGACGATGCTTTGTCTAGAAGAACGTCGAGGTCCAGTTATGCGTCGGTGCCGCCCCGGACGTCGAACATACGGCACCCAAATCAAGGCTCGTCGTCGGCCGATGTGCGGTCTGCGAGTCGTACGGACATGTCGACGGGGATCAGGTCGGTCCACCGTGGGTTCGACTTTGCTACGGAGGAGGGTGGCGTTGCTATGCGGAGAATGCAGAGTAATATTTCGAGCAGGCGTAATCTAGGAGCGACGCATGAGGAGAAGACACCAGAGCCTCGAAAGAAGGTGTTTTCTTTACGGAAAGGTCTGCTCAAGCGCAAACCACCGCCTTGATGATGATGTTTTGTGGGCTTTTCCTCTCTGGTTTCTTCGTGATGATCTTTTTATGACTACTACCACTATTTTACACACCCATATCTTTCACGATTTTTTACACGCTCGCGATATAATAGATAGTCCTCCATCCATTGTACTATGTTTCGATCCTTTGCACAGTCTATCCAGCTATCCACTCGGACACTAGTTATCTATAGCTCATCGCGCCGATCTTTTTTGTACTTGTACGGTACCATAATGTCCGAGAAATAGATGATGCGTACATGATTATCTGTGTGGATGCGCGGGCAGTGGTGCCTGGCCTCGATGAACTGAAGAACGCGATAGCTTTGAACCTGTGAATGATGACATCAGAACCAGCCTTGTGGCGAGTAGCATGCAGGACCCGCGTGGCTCAGCAGCTTCACTTCCTAAAGATTGTGCTGGAAATTATTTTGAAGGGCAAACCTGCTTGGAAGTCCCTGAATTCGAATCTTTGGATACGAACGAGGAGGTCGGTGGGAAGGCTATGAGCATTGATATTTTTGGGCAGCCGTGTTTGTCTTACCTTCGGACATTTCGACTTGCGGCAGTATGGCTTAGATGCTCGCTGCTACCTACACGCATTCCATCCATGACCTTTTTTTGTTTTTGCATCCTCCGTACCCCGGGGCTCTGCGCTTTCGAACTTTGATCAGTTTTTCTTAGCTTGACGTGGCCGACATTCGTGAAAGATGGTCCGCGGGCGTAAGGTGCTACTTTACTTGTGTTTCTGTAGGCTCCCCGAGGTGGGATGGTATAACGGTCGCCGCTGCTTTGCTCCCCGCACACTGTAGTCCTTTTTGTCGACTAAAACAAGATCCTATATCGAGTTGATCCAGCGCTGCGGACTCTGAGTCTCAATAACCTTATTCGACCAAAATCCTCATCGCTTAATGCCGAGGCGTTCAAAAGTGAACTTGGCTTCAAGGCAGCATTGGTCCAACGGCCTCTGCGCGTCTGTTCCAAGGTTACAGCGATGTTTTGCTGCTAGTGGAGCCCAACTTGTGTGTCAGCGCACGGCCTCATTCAATTTGGTAGACCAATTTTACACCCTCCTCCTTTGTTTTCGCCATTTTTGAGTTTACTGGTACGTACGTCAGAGATTCTATTTCAAGAGCAAGTATGGCTTAGCGGCTGTCTGTTACTTTCCTCGAATAAGAGAACAGTTTTTTCTCTTTCAAGGAGGTACAAGACTTTTTTCTTCGCTAGTCAAACATGAATTTTGATATGACAGGCTGTTAGGAATCTGCAGTACGCTACCTCTGACTCAAAATGTCAGTACCTTAGTCCACATCGGAGCATTTCTTGGATCCTGGGCGTGGGGAAGATGGCATAGTGGCTCGACTCTGCATGTCAATGAGTGTGCACAGACTTTTTTTTTTGGAATGGACAGATGATTTCGGTGCGAAACCTCAAGCTTTGCGGTTAGTAGGTGAGCCAAAAAGTCACTTGGTAGAAACTCTTGTTGCCCGACGCGCTTCTTGTCACGGTGAGAAACTTGCACGGGTGGACCGTGGTGTATATGAAGTTGTCCTGGCCGCGGTTGTTGGGATACACGAAAAGGACTCAGGCCTGCTAAGTTTCCCAATAATACTGTGAGCTTAACCACTTGGTGGAAGAAACGAGCACATCGGTATGGCTGAACGGCTTGCCGTGCAATTGATCCATTCATTGACAGGGACCTCGATGGTCAGATTCTAATGTTTGTATTGGCCTGACGGCTTCAGCTGCACATATGCCGCGTTGATCGTTTGCTGCTAGCGGTGGTGCACAAGCCAAACTTTTGCGTCAGCGCACCGCCTATAGACAGCCAAGATGGCTGAAGGGGTATCTTTGTGCTAGTAGATCTGTATCTCGTGGTGGTTCACTTTTTCACCCCTTCAAGTCCCTTTGCTTTGCCATTTTCAAGTTTACTGATTCGTGAGAGATTCCATTTCGATTCAGAACAAAGCCTAGTGGTATGACTTAGTGGCTGTCTATTCTCTGGGCAAACGTTGAATGTAGTAATGTTGTTCTCACGGACATGACTCTTTTCTTTCCTACTTAGGAGACCCGGCGATTTGAACATTGATAGGGCGCAGTGGCCCATCGGCTAGTTGCTGCAATATGTGTTGTATGATAGAATAACTTTTTTTCTCAGACAGCAGATAAGCAATGGTTGGGTCGAGGCAGTTGTCGGATCCTGGTTGTGGGGAGCATGGCATAGTGGCTTGACTCTCCATATGATAGAGCGAAATACGACCTTGTTTTTTGTTTACTTTGGGAGCTAAAACACAGAGCTTTGTGCATAAGTCACTTGATAGAAACTCAAGTTGTTGCCGCCGCGCTACTTGTCGCAGTGGGAAATTTGCTGCAGCACACGGCAGTTGAACAACAATATGGAAACCCGGAGCATCACGCTTTTTTGGGACAATGATCGGACCGCATATGGAAGGAGGACCTCTGGTACTACACCCTGATTGCTTTTATATTTCCTAATCTATACTTATCTTATCTACTACCGATTTAAGATCAACTTCCACCTTGATTTCAGATGACAGACCAAGGAGGAAGTACATCATCAACGATCATTATTCTTCTGGTATCAGTAGCGTCGCGTGTATGATATCTATCTCCTCTGTACTGTCAGAGTCTGACCACTCTACCTCTCCATCTACTGCCTCTGGTCCTAGTCCATCATTGACGCCTCCTATGTAGCAGTCCTCTTCGTCTATCATCAAGGTTTCTTCCGCTTAAATCTCGCGCCGCACTTCCTCTACAAGCTTGTGATCCTCATCAAAGTTCTCGTTATATGCAGTAAGATTCCAACCCTCGACCACATGCATCATGTTCTCCTCAAACATTACCGGCAGATCCATGTATACATTCCAGACCGTATCACGTGTTATTTCCGGGCGTCCCAACTGGCCATAGTAATATTTGGCGGATTTGGCGAACTCTGGAGGAACGAGCTCAAACACCTCATAATCGGGTGGAGCATATAGCCTCTCTGCTTCCTTCAAGCACTCCGCGTTGGGATCAATGTTGATCTAGCATTTACTGGGTGCTGCGTGCTGACTGTTCATATGGCTTTTTTGGTTTGCACATGCATGGAGGAAGTGCACCCGTTTTCAAGACCACTCAGCCTGCTAACGCTCCGCCCTACATTCGCATGAACGGCATCGCCTATTGCCCCACTCACTTCTTTGAGGGTGCCTCATCATGGTTGTTCGGGGCTGCACCATTGAAGGGCAAGAAGAAGACTGCTGAGGTTTTCCGTATTACACCGGAGATGCAGGTGTGGAGGTGGGTTACTCTTTCTTTTTTGATAATGAAGCTGATTTATGTCATTATAGCCACGACTTGTTCTTCAAAGAACGACTGTTTACCAACAGCCCCAACATGATCTCCGATGATTTGTTGATTATGGAACCTAAAGAGTTTCTCAACTTTATGGTGTGAGGGATTGTACAATTTGCAATGTACTTACTTCTTCAAGCGCCTGCGGAACTTTTGGTTAGGCTGGATAATGACGTGGTACTCACCGCTATCAGTCTCGTGAAGGACAACAAATGTATTATCGCTCAACCATGGCCTTGAGGTCCGGGATGGAGTAAGAAAGAGAGTGCAGAGGGCCCTTTGAGTATGGAGACGATGGAGGCTTTAAAGAATGCAACAACGTGGGAACACTATCACACCTTGCAGGCATCTGACAATTCAAAGCTTCGCAATCTCCCCTTCGGAAACGCATTGTTAAATGGTTCTATTGGAGAGGCCTTCAAGGACTTGTGTCATACAAGTGGTGCTGCTATTCCTATATGCGCTGTAGCCGAAGGGAAGAAAGGGAAGAATGGCCGGATTGGAGGTAGTGCTCAAAAACGACGCAGTAAGTGTGATAAATTTTGTCTTGAACACAGGTTAAACATAATTACAGCCATTTTCAAAAAAGCGCGAGGCGGTGGATTGTCAAAGTCCAACGAGGCTGAGACAATGCCGAAGAAGAAAGCAAAAACTTGTGCCAACAAGCGGAAGGCTAAAGGAGAGGTGGCAGATGGACCTGCTGCGAAGCGAACAAGACAGCATGTAACATATGATCATCAAGGTTGGATGAGAGTTCATGATGTATAACAATGTACAAATATTCATTCTTTAGACTCGGAGGGTCTTTCAACTGTGGAGTCAACCATACCTCTACTCCAAGCTCTAGAGCTCATAGAGTTGCAAGAACTGTACAATGACTTGGGCGCATATGCCTTGGAAGTTGTTGGAGACGATGTAGATTCCTGGAATTAATTTTTAGACGCTGCAGAGTTCAACAACTTGGAGAATGCGGTGGCGTTGCTGGGGAACGCGGCTGCTCATCTTCGCTTCCTGAAGGCTAAACATGACGCGACAGATATCTTGGCTCGTCTCAAGAATCAAGAGCTTCTCCTTTCCCGCATGGCAATATGGAAGTGGATTGAAGTGGAGGTGAACAACGTGTGGCAAAGCATTGAGAGGTCAACGGAGCATTGGATGAAGAGTTTGTGCACAGATATCATTGCTGCCTTCACAGACGTTCAGGCATCCAAAGTAGCGGTGAAGAAACATTTCAAGGCTTCTGTCTACATCCCATCCCTATCTGTTTCCGCTGCTCATCAGATTTCGATCATGCAGTTTCCTGCACGCCGTGTCAACCAAGCAGATACACGTCAAGTCAAGGAGCAACTGATGCAGATTCTCGCGGATTGATTGAACTTGTATAGTGACTTTGAGCGAGGACGACCGGCATCGCATTTGGTCTTTCGACTCGTCGCCGCATACGGCCCAGCAGTACTTCTTCATTGGCCGGTTATTGAAGTGTGCGACAAATCAATGCGCCGCTTGGTTTTTGAAGACAAGGGTGATTTCAAACCTTCCTTTGCAAAGGTTGAAGAGTGGTGTTCAGAGAATCTGCATATTGCAGATAATACCACTCGAGAGATTTTAAACCAAATCAATCTCGTCGTTAATGGTTGGTGCATGGACCAGCAGCGTAATCTGCCTGCTAGGATGACTAGGCTGGTTGATAATGCCCTTGCTCGCTTCGCTTCAAGCGACTCACCTTCCGAGAAGGCTGACCAACACCGATTCCTTATGAGCCTACTGGAACCACTTTATCCATTGGCTTGAAATCCATTCTTCTCCCTTCCTGAGCCTCCGACTGCCTCATCCAAGCATGTCAAGAGCTTCTACACTGCATATCAAGCCTTTCTGAAACATATGGTATCTATGGACAATAAGAAGATTCCTTGGCACGATTTAGCAACATCACGACGACTTATTCTTGCCGACGATGGACCATTCGGGAGCTCTCATCTGCGCATAAAGGAAGGGCTCTTCAGTGCCCTGCTTTATCGTGGCATCACTCATAATTCCCAGTTCCTGCATACCGAGCAACATATTTTCTTTGATGGTCTGGATGACTGGGAGATGATTTACGCCACCTCCAAAGATGTGTTAGAAGACTCCAATGACATGGACCAGAAGGAGATTGAGAAGTACTTCTGTGATGGTTGTGCATATGGTGTTTGGACGCGTCGCCGCGTTAATTATGCTCCAACCTATGCAGCTGCCACAGAAGCTCCTGATCTGACTTCCTGGTTGCTAAACGCGGAGTTCCCAACGTTCATGGAGGTATACAAGTTGTTTCACAAGGGTAAAGTGAACGGAACATCTGCATTTCCGGGCTTTGGGCCGTTACAGGCATATTTGCTGGCGAGTGACTATGTGATTGCAGGAGCCGTCAAAATGCCAACGTACGAAGAGATGGGAGAGCTCTTATGGAGTGATTTAAAGCAAAAGGGTGCAATGTCTGGTCTCTGGGCGCTTGGTTATGACGACTTTGAGTCCGCAGAAGATGTAGCTGCCGCATTCGAGGAGATGGACAAGATGTTGACAGAGGCTATACCAGAAAATCTGCGCCATCGGATGAACTACAATGTGTTTACAACGGAGCATATTCTCTGCAAGGTACAGCGGCTGAACATTGCTCAGTTCAAGAAGATGTTGAAGGCACATGCGAAGTTGTCACCGGTCCACCGAAAGAGTTGAAGGAAGTGCTAGAGATGTGGCGGACATATTGAAGGGAATAGAATTTACGCGCGATATGATGTTCCCTGAAATATAAGAATTGATTGATTGAGAAATATTGACTAGTGCCTAGAAAGCAGGGATGAGCAGTTTCCGAGGTCCTGTCGTCTAAATCACCCGATCACAAAGCATGATGCTCCGGGTTTCCATACAACACAGTATCCTCGGTTGTCCGGATAACTTGAAGTACACGAGAAGAGCTGCCTGCTAATTTGTTTTTGGCTGGATGGATGGATGGATGGATGATGTCTCATTTATCGTGGGTTTCAGGCCGGTTGCGGCCTATGTCCACGTCGGCTACCTATGTATGTACCGAACTGCTTAGTAACTAAGTGAGTAAGTACGCGAGTTGGTATGGTAGCCGTCTTGATTATGTGATCTAAAAGTAAAGTATCGATGGAAGAGTGAACATCAAAAGGTGTAAGAGGGCAGCATGCCCGTAAGTAGGCGAAAGGGTGTCTATGGTAGATGCCCCGGCTACAAGTAGTAGATGGTAAGAAAGGAATCAGACGAGAGATGAGAGATGATATGAAAGAAAAGGAATGAAAGAGAAGATAAGATGATATGTTGGGTAGGGAATCTAGAGGTGTGGAAGCATGAAAGGAAAGGTCGTGATGGGTTGTTGTTGTGGGTTTACGCGTCGCGCTTGCGCTTGAGCGGCCTCTCCGCGAGCTCCTGCAAGTCCATTGGGGTGGAGATGTCCTCCTCCAGGTCGATATTGTGTAACCTTTTACCCTCGCTGTTCTTCGGCATAACATGGCGCTTGAGCTGGTAATATGCCCGCTCAACCCTCCCTTCCGTCTCGTAGTCCAGGAACAGTGATAACGCGTTGAGGGCGTTACGGACTATGTGGTCGGGGACGTGGTGGTATTTGAGCGCGCTCGCGGCGTGGGGGCATCGAGCCGGGGCTACGGCCATCCTGACAGGCTCGTCAAAGATTGGCTCCCACCTCAGCCTTTCGCGAAGCTCTGCAGCGTCAACTGGCCGACTCTTTTCTTCGTGAAAGGGGATGTTCGGGGGGGTGCCGTCTATGACGATGGGGGAGGGAGTACGGTCCTCAACCGGCCACGGTTCAAGAGCGGGGAGAGGAGAGCCGGTGTCATCATCGAACATGAAAGGCTGCTCGTTGAGGAGAGCGGGCGGCATGCGCCCTGCCGCAATATCCTGACGTCGCTGGTCAACGACGATGTTGAGGGCGTTCTCGCCGATGCGGGTGAGGGTGACTTCGAGTTTGGCAGACATGGTGGGATGGAGTGTTTGCGGTGGATGAAAGAGAAAGAAACTTAGCAGGCGTGAAAGGCTTTATACGGGGTAAAGTGCTTGTGCATGTGACCGCACATTTTCATGGGGAGGTACCGGGAACGAGGCGTCAAGTGGCGTCGACATATGCAAAGAGATGCTTGAAGTTTTTGGGGGTGCTAAGCAGTGTTCGCAGATCTAGATGCTGACGCCCGAGCTCCTGGCGCAACGCAGATCGCGCTGCTGTGTACCGTCGGCACACCAACAGGTAGTGCTCGACGGATTCGGGGACTCCGCACTTCGCGCATTTGTCGGAGGCGATGATCTTCATCCGGTGGAGGTACGCGTTCAGCCCTATATGTCCCGTACGAAGTTGCGTGATGATGCTGGCCTGGCGGCGCGTGAGCGCGCTGAATAGACGGAGGACCTTTGGACCAGGAGGGGTGTTGTCGAACTTCCGGATCCTTCGACTGTGAATCGATGCCATCCAAGCCTCGCGTCTGGATTTGGTCAGCTTCTTCTTGTAGAAGGCCTTGATGGCGACACAACTTGTCGGCATCTGTGTGAGCGCTTTCAGTTTCTCATGAACAGTCGTTTCATCACCCTTGGCCGCTCGCTTCGCGTGTTCATCAGCTTTCTCGTTTCCCGGCACATCGACCATACCTCTCTGTGCCCTATTGCAACTGTGAGAGAAACGAGCGCGGCGGTATGGTTTAACGGCTTGCTGATGTCTGACCAGTGCTTGAAGCGATTTATTTTGACATGGATCTCTCGAGACACGCATCTTAGAGGTCTCTAGTAATGTTAAGCATATATCATAAATCTACCTAGCCTTCAATCTTTCCCCACCTGGGTACATCATTTGTGAGGTACGGCATATCCAAATTGACATTGTGGACCTCGCTCTGCTGGTCGCCCCTCCACAGAACGAGGTTGGGAAAGGGCGCGTGAAGATGGAAGCGATCCATTGAGGCGAGGCGCATGCGGAGGAAGCACTTGCCGGGCTGAGTCGGGAGTGTCAGCCACGGGTGAGAGGCGGGAAGACGGTCGAGGAGGAGGACATGGAGAATGCAATATGCCTGGGCCGAATGATGCAAATCCATAACGCGAGCAAGCTGCTGCACGTGGTTGTGGACTAGCGTATGATACATCCTCGTCCAGACATCGTCAATGCTGTGCGCGAAAATGCTGTGCTCTGGGTTTGCGTAATCAAAGATACTCTCCGGGAGGGACGGAGCGTGTATCTTGAGGCCGCCAAAGTCGCGGAGGAAGAAGCCAAGGGGGTCGCCTGTGGGGAGGGAGCAGCGGAGGATGGTGTTCTGGGGATGGCATTCAAAGGCGAGACCGTCGTTGAGGATGGGAGGGAGGAACGCGTCGAGGAGGAGCGTAACGTATTTCGTGAACCAGGCCACGCGCTGGGCGGGGGTGGTGAGGTGGAAGAGGGCTTGGGGGTATGCGGCGGGGCGATCAACGAGGGAGGTGGAGACGATGTAGGCTTCTCCTGGGGGAGGGGAGGGGTTGTCGCGGATGATGCAGGCGAGGTGGCGGGAGATGAGGGGATCTGGGTGTGTGCTGATGAGGGAAGCGCGTTCCTCGAGGACGGTGAGGATGGTGCGGTCGTACGTAAGCTTGGGAAGAGTACGTTGGCAGAATGGGACTCCGAAGAGGGCAGAGGGAGGGGAGATGGTGCGCACGGCAGAGGTGAGTTTGACGCCGAGGGGAAGCTTGAGGTGAGTCCCTTGTACCCCGGGGAGGAGGACGGAGCGGAGTGACTGCTGTGCGAGGGCGGGGACACTGATGATGGGGGGATACAGGTGAAGATCCTTCATTTTCAAAATATGCGCCACTTGCAGTTCGTGAACGGGGACAGCGACGTGATCTGAAGAGGGAAGAGTAAAGGACGGATATTGAGCGAGGAAGGGCGTGATGAGGGAGTCGTATTCTCCGCTGAGGCGCAGAGACTCGCGTGGGACAGCGACTAGACGTAGACGGGGGTGGAGGAGGTCGTATGATGGCTCCAGAATGAGCGGGGGAAGAGCAGCACGTGTCTTGTGCATGGGATGGGTAGGATGACCAGACACGATGCTCTGCTCAAACACAATTGGCGCCGACGTTGCTGTGGGTATCGGCGGCGGATGGGTCTCTGCGACTGTCGTCCAATGCGCGGCGCTCTCCAGTTCCTCTGCGATCGCTGCTTCCATGTCTGCAGACAGATTCGCAGATTTGGCAAAGGCTGTAAAGAGAGGCAGAGGAGACGGAGCGAGGGTGTCTATATCCATCGGATCGAGCATTGCAATCTGCGACGAGCCAGGGTGCAGTAGCGGTTTGTGTACCAGTGCTATGGGATCAACATTGGGGAGCTGCAATTGGACGCGTCCATCGGGGAGCAGATATGCGGGTACGAGACCCTCTGTGACGAGCGCGCTGAGCAGGCGAGCGTGTGTAGCAGCCATATCAGATAACCCATTCCGTCTGGCTATTTATCAACCCGCGTGTGGGAGAATGTCACACGCGTGATCACGTCACTATTCCTCATGACGTCCACCGCCAAGCTCACCGTTCTCTCCAGCCAGACTATGGCCCTCCTCCTCGACAGGGAAAAGGGGAGGAGGGTCGACGAGCAGAGGATTAGACGCAATCTCGCGGTTCTCAGAGGTGCAAAGGATCCCGGTCTTAAGCGCCAGTATGAGGTTATGCGCGCCATGTTTGGGTCAGTCTGTGCGTGCGTGTAATCATAACTTTACCCAGGCTTTACAGAGAGAACGAGGAGGAGGAAGACATACTTGAACCATATACGGATGACCCACCACCACCACCGCCACCGAACATGAACCTCGACTTGGAAGCAGGCCGAGCACATATGCACGAAGGCGAATTATTCGAGGAACAACAGCAGATAATGCAGCGTGTGTATCCACCCACAATTACACAAGCCTTGCTTAGGCCTCCATTCAGAACAGGACACGCATCTGGACTCGCTCGCACAGTCCATATCACGCCAACACCACATCTCTACTCAAATCAATGGCGAACTCGAGGAGCACGTGGGCTTGTTGGAGGTCAGTGTGGGATCCTCCGTTCCTCGCGCGACACTCACATCTCCCAGGCTCTCGAAGAAGACGTTGATAATACACATAACCGCATGGCTACCGCAAGAAGAAGACTCGATCGCGTCGTGAAGGGTGTCGGTGGCAATGGTCAGTCTCCTTGTCCGCCTTTGTCACTTCTCATCTACTCCCACAGTATCCACGGTCACCATTGGCGTCCTTATCCTCATTCTCCTCGTCTTGATTGTCGTCTTCAAGACATGACCCTCACATATAATCTATTTTTTATTCTATATCGTATCACCCGGAGCGTTGGATAGCGTGCAAGGGCAAACATTTGTCGGTTAGAAAAGAAAAGCTTCCCTAGGATGCTCTATCCGATTATTAGACCGAGGTTGAAGCTGTCATTGAGTGAAAACAACCCAATAGCTCAAAGATATGGTATAAAGCACTACTTCTTGGGCTTTTTAGCGCTAACGGGAAAATAAGCAATTGAATGGCGAGAATAATGCGCAATACATACCCATACGTACTACGCGCAGTCTTCCGACCCGCAACACCAGAAAAGTCCAACGCTCCACGGATAACCTTGTATCTATTCATTCCAGTCAACACCAACCAACGCACTACGCAACGTCGACACTCACTTGACACCCGGCAAATCCTTGGAGCGTCCTCCACGAATAAGCACGACACTATGGTCTTGCAAATTATGACCCTCGCCCTGAATGTACGCCTGCAGCGAGTTGCCGTTCGTCAACTTGACCCTCGCGACCTTTCGCTTTGCAGAGTTGGGCTTTTTCGGCTTGGCGATGATGATGGCCGTGCAGACGCCCTTGCGCTGCGGGGACGTGTTGAGCAGCGGCGCCTTGGACTCTTGCGAGCGCCGCGTCGGCCGCTTTTTGCGCTTCATCGCTTGGTTCATCGTCGCCAGCGCCGGCAGAGAGCTGTGAAAGGAGCGAGGCGGGGGTAGTAGTGACCGAGAGAGCATCGTTGGTGGTGACCGGGAGAGCATCGTTAGTGGTGGCCGAGAGAGCGCGAGGCGCGACGTCGACCCGAGGGTCCGCGCCAGTATGTTCATCGCGGTAGAACGACAAAGTCCGGATGATCGGGCCGCATTCAAAATTTCTCTTGTTCTTTCACCATGGTCAGGAAACGAGGGAACAAAACAAAGGGCTCGTCTGGTAAAAAGCCAAGGGCTCTTAATCGCGCGGATGGGCGTATCAACAAGTGGGACAAGTCGTCCGATATTCCTGGGGACGAGGAGGATCAGTGTACGTCGACTAACATTGGGTAGATGGTGTTTGACTTTGACTAGTCCATACTTCGCGGGATAGAATTCTTCTTGACGGAAACAACGATGGTGACGACGACGGAGATGATGAAGAGGTCTTTGCGCTGGACGGCATCTCAGACGACGACGATGAAGAGCAAGAGGATGAGCCTGCCAAAACCTCTGTGAAAAAGACAAACAAGGGAAAAGCAAAAGCCAAAGCCAAAGCCAAAGACGACTCCTCTGATTCCGATTCTGACTCGGAAGAAGAAGAGGAAAGCTGGGGCCAGTCGCGTGCCGCATACTATTCTTCCAATGCCGCCAACCTCGAGTCCGACGACGAGGAGGGCCACGAGCTCGAGGAGCAGGAAGCTAAGCGCCTTCAAGCCAAGGCGCGCCAGGAAATGACAGATGACGACTTTGGCTTCAATGATCCCATAGACTTGACCGGGATCGCGGATGATGATGATGAGTACGTTGTTGTTTTTGTTGTCTTTGACTGTATCTTCATTCCTTGTAGTGTGGTCCCCGTTGTTCAACAACTCCCACAGGACGACGCTGCGCTCATTCGGCACTTTGAAAAGGTCGATCCGGAGAGTCTGGCGCTCGCGCGCGACTGGACAGACACCGCGGCTTCTATATCCAAAACGCAGCAACATTTGAAAGCGTATGTCGTGAGCCACTGTCGTCCCTTGTTAATATGCTCATCTTCATTAGAGCTCAAGAGGCAGACGGTCCAAACTCACCCAAGCTTGGAATGATGCATCTTTACTACCGTATGTCTGCAAACTTGATTCTTGCTTTGATATTTATACTTGATTAGAAACTTTATTGACCTATGGCAGCACACTCGCGTTTTATATCCATCTTCGCAGTTCTCAGAAACACGCTCAGCATCTCGAGGGCCTCAAATCCCATCCCATCATGTCGCGTCTGATCACTCTCAAGCAGTCTTTAATCACCATGGAGGACATGGACTTTGGCAACTCTGACTCTGAATTGGATGATGACGACGAAGACGAAAGTGACTTTGACGAGGCGATGGATGCTCAGGAGCTATGGGGACACGACAAAGACAATTCTCTTGAAGTCAACGAGCTCAGTGATCTCCTGGACGACGCAGGTGCTGCTGCTACTTCCTTACCCAAGATCAGGATAAAACCTCTCCAAGCGCCACCGATAACCGACCTACCGCCCAAGAAAAAACGCAAAACCGCGTCTAGCGTGGTATTCGACCTCGTCGAACCCGAGTTTACATCGTCCGCCCAGCCCACTGCGAGTTCCCGTGTCGATGCTTCAGATGCGTTTGGGGAAGCTACGGAGTTGCAGCACGCCGACGCCGCGGATAAGAGCGCGCGCAGGAAGAGTTTGCGCTTCCATACGAGCAAGATTGAGAGTGCGAGTGCCAGGCGACGCGGGGCGCGTAATGATACGGTGGGCGGGGACGATGATATTCCTTATAGGGAGAGAAAGAAGGCCAAGGACACGCGGCTGGCGGAGGAGGCGAAGAAGAGACTGGAGCGGCAGGGCGGGGCGGATCTGGATGATGCTGATCCGGAAGGCGACAAGATGGATGTGGAGATGGATGTGGACGGCGAGGGGTATTATGAGCTTGTCAAAAAGGCTACCAGGGAGAAGAAGGAAAAGAGGAAGGCGGAGCATGAAGCTCGGAGTGCACGGTCAGTCTCTCTTTCGATCTCTGTGTTATCATTTTCTGATCTAATATTCTGGTATAGTGTGGATTACGCAGAAGAGGAAACGTCTGGGCCGCGCTCCGTCTCTCGTGCGATATTGAAGAACAAAGGGCTTACGCCGCATCGGCCAAAGAGTGTCAGGAATCCGCGCGTGAAGAAGAGGCAAAAGTTCGACCAGGCGAAGAAGAAGGTCTCTTCGCAAAAGGCGGTGTTCAAGGGCGGCGATGCGGCGAGGTACGAGGGAGAGCGGTCCGGTATTTCAAAGGTGGTCAAGTCTGTGCGGTTGGGGTAGACAGACAGTCGCGCGTATCATTGATTTTAGCAACGCGTATCTCCGACATTTGGATTTGTGCTTTCTGAAACCTGTTATTTGGAGAACCTGAACATGCGAATGAAAGGCTAAGCGCCTGACTTTACAGCACGGCCAAAAAAGCCTTGCAGTGATAAAGTACACACATGAGGAGAACAGCCGCTATGCTATCATCCTGCTTTCTGCTACTGATACTATTACAACAGATGTGTACCGGGACACCAATTTGTCTACTTATCAAGCTAACAGAAATCCAAAAATTGCAATCCGAATGGAACAAATCAACACAGAAGCCAACCGTTCAGCTACTGTGTCTGTCAAAGTAAACCAGGAGATTGCTTTGAGAGACTTCCCATTGATATATGAGGTTCATACTGTAGGTTCAGGCATATGAAACCGTTTTGCAAAAGGTTCGTACCGAGTTGAAACCTTGGGTGTACAAAATACAAGAGGAGGAGAAGTAAACTATAGCGGGCACCTACCGTGTGCCAAAAAATTGTTCCTGTGAGCGATGAAGCAGTGTGCTGCTTGCCGCTAAGACACCACGGCACGCAACCAGTGACTACGCAAGCGACTAATGAACGCCGCCATATCCAGCTAAACGTGACCAAAGCCCTTGACCGGATAATCGTTGACTTCATTTCCCGTTTTCCTCTCAAGACGTCTATCAAGAGATCCTTCCTCCGAAAATTGAGAACAGCTGCCTTTCACTTCGTTTCAGATGATTCACAGTTTCTGGTGACGCACTGAGTGCTTCCAAGCAAAAGGATATAAAAAAGTGGTGGAAGCGTTGGACGAAGCAGCAAGCACCTAAGCCATACTGCTGCAAGCTGAAAACTTGAGTTGTTGTTATCAACCAAGTAAGAAGTCATATACCGAGGCTCGCCCAAAAGTTTCGTTGCTTTAGAATCAGGTTCAAAATCAAAGACTGTATGCCAAGTCTTCCGTCTGCGTTTGCGCACGGAGCTTAAAATATCTCGCCCTCCCCCAGCGCCTGCTAGAAGACTGTACAGAGGAAAAAAGATATTCTACCAAAAGCCTTATGCATTCCTGAATAGACGTGAAATTACTTCCAATGATTACATTCATGCTTGTGTCGAAAGGACAATGAAACAAAATAAATATGCACACCGACGCCCACACGTGTCTGCTACCGGGCTCCAGGTTCCCTACCGCCAACGACTCTGCACCTAATCAGCGGCAAGTTCGAGCTTGATCTTGGCGATAGCCGCGCGGGGTTCAAACCCTTGGGCATGTTCGCGAGCAATTGAAAATGGTATGGCAGCGATACAGACTCATTTCGTTCTGTAGTTTCTCCTTACGCTCTGCACCATAGGAGTCCTAGCAAGGGGTTAGCGTTACGTTGAAAACGAAAGAAGTGTCGTACCCTAGAGTCTGCAATCCACCTGTAAGCCTGCATCAATGTCGCGGGTCCGAGGTACTCGTCTTGATTCCACCAGTACGATGGGCAAGACGTCGAGCAGCAGGCGCAAAGAATCATTCGTAGAGTCCATCGAGCTTCTTGCGGTCATCCTGCGATTGAAGGAATTCGCCTGGGGCACTACGTCAGAGATGGAAGGAAATCGAAGATATGAACGCACCCTGCGCTGGTGGGTTATCATTCTGAAGATAGGGCTGAATCGACTTGTATTGCTTGTAAAATAGGTGAGGTCGGGGACGAGGTCCTTCACAACATACACTGCAGAACGTAAAACCGTGAGAACAATGTAAGGGCGACATACTGTGAGGCAAAGGGTAAATCTTGGTGTCCTTGGACGGTTCCCGGTCGATTCGGCAGAGACACGCCAGGGTGTTCTGGCCGTCAATGTTCATCGCACATGAGCCGCAAATGCCCTCTCGACAACTCCGTCTGAATGTCAAGGTCGGGTCAATCTCGTTCTTGATTTTGATCAGCGCGTCGAGTATCATGGGCCCCGTCTGATTCAGGTCGATAGTGTAGCTCTGGAGCTCAGGCTTCTTGGCTGGCTCATCAGGGTTCCAGCGGTAAATCTTGAACTCCTTCGCCAGCACCGGTTTCTCGAGCGCCGCCGCCTGGAGTGCGGCAGGGGTCGTTGAGAACTGGCGACGCGCAACGGCGGAGAAACGGCGTGCAGCGGTCTGCATGATGGTGGTAGGAGTGAAGCTACGATGGCAAAGGCAAGGTCGCGCAAAGCCGGAGGGGACAATCACGTGGATCGGGCCTCGGCCAATCACATGCGTTCTGTTTCGTCTCCCCGCATTGGGGTCGCCGCCAATGGCAGTCTGCGGAATAACTCTGTTAATGTGCCATTTTCCGACCAAGTTGTACCGTCTTTTCGCCCTGCAATGTTATCGATCTCAGTCGTTAGATGATGATTCTTGCTTCAAAGTTTAATGTTTGAATCCTCGATTGTTTATTATTGGTCGTGTTTTCCAACGTTTTCGATTTACTCTTTCACCTTGACATGACACTAGCGCACAAAGTAGTAGCTTTGATTCAGAATAGAATAGCAGTATCCGAAGATCAACGCTTCAACTAATTGCTTTGAAGAATAATACATCGCCTATCATATCATACTGTATCATATCATAGCATACACCCACATTCATTCACAATATATAATTTATGCCACCTCATCAACCAAAACACCCCTCACGCCGCCACTGGTCGTTCTTCCTCCATCTTTGCCCCTCCTCACAGGAAGCTTGATGCTCTGCCTCCTTTGCCTCTCCGCCACAAACGTATTCGTCCCTTGATGGGCGTCAATACCAGAGAAGAGCAAGAGAAGAAAAGACTGACCTCCATCCTCGCTTGTACTACTCGTATCCCACGGACTCTCACCTGGAAACTTGACCATAGGCACCGGCACAGGCTTCTCCTTTGTCTTTTTCGACTTTGTCTTCTTCACCTTTGGCACCGGCGGTATTGGCGGAGGGGGAATCGAGGCCGAAGACTGGGACGAAGAAGGTGTGTGATGCCGCGCGGGAGGCTCAGAAGACGGCGATTCACAGAAAGATCGTCCCAGCCACCGTCTTCATCGTCCTCAATGTCATCCAACGCCTCAACGACAGGCACATCGAATCGTCCCCCTGGCAGTGGAGTGATTGGCTCCTCAGGATCCGTATCGCGCGACGAACGCCCACCCACTTCTTCCTCCCGAAGCATGCTCCTTTCTACGAGCTCCTCTTCCTGGAAACTATCATCGTCTATACTCTCCATGCCCATCATCTCGTCGTCCTCTTCGTCCTCATCGTCCCAGCCACCATTCCCGCCCCACCGCGGAGCCTCGTCAACGACAGTAAAGATAGTCATCGGGAGCGCAGTGATGCGCGCGCGTAGATCAACAAAGTCCGCCTCGTCCCGCACGAGAAAACCGATCAACATGCTCGGGTCCAGCCCGCTCAGCGGCATCTTGCGCACCCGCTCGCAGTGGAACGTCCGCAGCTCAGACGGTGCATACGCAGAGACGTAGTGGGTCTGTAATTGCGTCAGTCCGGGAGCCTCCACAAGGTCGTCGTCAGGAAGTCGGAGAGGATGGTAGGCGAGCATGATGAGGGTCCAAGTAGAACAGATTGTCCGCCTGGCTACCCACAAAGTAGTACGACGACGACGGCCGCCCGCCTGCAATACCGACGCTTGCGGGAACGTGTATACATTTTGATCGTCTCGTAGTACTTGGGATTAACCCGTCAATTCCAAGCCGAACTCCAATAAGACATAAACCGGACGCGAACCCCAGTCCTTGCTCTTGTGGCGTGTCGGATGTGAGCAGGCGCGGACCTCGCTGGCTACAAGCCCGCTGTCACCTGCCACATAAATTGCCATCCCACAGCCGTCTCCTCCATCGTTGAACGAGCGTACACAGCGCTCCATGGCACGGCAGCTACATTTGGTCCAAACCATTGGCCCACATCAGTTCCCAGCTCCTTGCCTGCCAGTGCGAGGCGATGCACAGAGAACGGTGCGTGAGGATCTGGAGTGTCAAGGAACCAAGTCAGCAGCTGTATATACGTTGCGTAGTGGGTGTTGGTGGGGAAGCTGTCGAAGGACGACGCCAATCTGAAAAATATGAGCCAAATAAATAATATGACAAATTACGCACCTCGACCCAAATGAACGTTGACAAGCGCGTTGGCAAGCAAACTTTGCCCGGTCCGCAGCATACACCCCCAACCCGAGTCGCTCGTCCATCCTCGCTCGCCACGTCCCCAATTACTCCACTTTTTGAGAGTGGATGTAGGCGAGGACGTTGTGGAATCAGAATCATTCGACGCCCGACTAAAGCGACTAGACCCAGATGTAGATGACGTGAGGTGTGTGACACCTCGCTAGATGGGGCAGGACTAGACGGCGAGGCGCCAGGACGAGGTGATGACAGTGATAGTGTACAGGGAGACTGCAAGTCGGCTAACCTTCCATCGCGAATAGGCGCAAACTGCGATCGATAAGTGAGCCAAACGCGCGACACAAAATCGAGATAAAAGTCTGGCGGCCACTGGGCTGACGGGTCGTGGGGTATCGAATCGAGCGAAGAGGTCGAGGACCGAAACTCACTCTTCCGGCCCGGATATGCGCTGGGCGGGGGTGGCGGCAGGGTAGGACTAGTCGGATCCCATCCCTTGTGCTCGACGCCCAAGAGCCATATCATGTCCGTACATCTATCCGGCGTGGAGTCACTGTCCAACAGATACCTGACAGCCTTGTCCAAATGGCCTTTACCCGTCTTGGCAGCAGTCAGAATAGCATTACGACGGCTGGAAGAGGACGCTGCAGATGATGTGGACGAATTGAGGGATTTCCGAGGTGAGGTGGCAAGAAGTGCAGGAAGGGAGAGGTCTTGAGTTGACCCGGAAAAGGTGTGGGCGATCCAGCCGCCGATACGCGAGGTTACACCGGGAGAGAGACCTGAGGTTGATGAATCGGAGAGGGGGCGCGAGGAGGGCGGTGAGGATTGTCGGGGGCGGGCCGTGGGTATAGGGATGGGGGGAGAGGAAGTGGATGATGAAGATTCGGCTAGTGGTGGGACCGGAGGATGTTTATCCTTGAACAATCGACCACTCTTACGTCGGGGCGCACCGCCTTCAATGTCAGACGAAGAAGGTGTGTTGACACTTTTTGAACGGTCGCGTTGTAGAAACTTGGGTATTTTGGTGGAGGTTGAGGGCGAGGTAGGCGGTGAGGAGGGCATGTCTGATTACGGTGTCCTAGGACGAGGTCAGAAGCAGGAAAAAGAAGCGAGCTATCGACGCACCTTTGCTGGTTCGGATTGGGTAGTGTAGCGGCCTCTACAGATGCGTCTTGAATTGATTGTGGATTATCCACTTTGTTCGTCGTCGTGGTGCGACACCAACGGATGATCGTCTCCTGAACATAACACGCGCAAACTAAGTCGGTGACGACATCACGCATGCTTTAGCTTTCCTTCCGCTCGGACCCATTCTGCTTGCTGAAGACCGGTGCTCAGTCAGGTATCCTCAGATTGACTGACAGATCGTCCATGTCAACCAGATCAAGATGGTTCACCGGATTCCGCGTCTCAATACTGGTGTCTACGCGAGCCCGCGGCAATAACGAGTACAAGCAGTCTGTATCACGGCTCCGTACGCTTTCAGACGATGCGACATTGAACCGCCTAGATCTGCGCGACCACCTTACACACCGCTGTGGCTACTCAAGATCCCGTGCCCAATCGCTCCTGTCTCCGCAAGCCCATCCCGCACGCGCCGCACGCCCCGATTCATTCCGCCTCCATTCAATACCTTGCTGGATGAATACCTACGGCGCCGCGTTCCATCATTGATTTCACATTTACCTTGTAGTTCCATTCCGGCATATGTACGCGTCTTCAACACGAATCTCACGAATGCCGGCTGCACCAACCTCACAGCAGCCCGCATACCCCGCAAATCTCGATCCGTTCTCGACTCCCCGGGCTAATTCGGCCTCTCTTATTGGTCCACGGAACGGAGCGGATGATCACGTGCGGCTTGACCCCGCTCAAAAACTTTCCGTCCTTCTTTCATCCATCCATCACTCCTCCCTCTACTCCTTCATACACGTCGACAATGCCTTACTCTGCTGGTACGCCGCGTCATACAGTATATTCGTGGGTTGCTGACGCGCTCGCTAGGTGATGCCGCCAAGGGCGCTGGACTCTTCAAGACGCGATGCGCGCAGTGCCATACCACTGGCGCGGGTGAGGCTCACAAGGTCGGCCCTAACTTGAGCGGGTGAGTCTCGTTCTCTTCTCTTCCGACCCATGAGACGGCCTTCGCCGTCTCGTCTTGTACACGGACGACATCCTAACCAGTTTCTAGAATCTTTGGGCGTAAATCTGGTCAGTCCGACGGATACTCGTACACCGCCGCGAACGTGAATAAGGGCGTGACGTGGAACGAGGAGACCTTGTTTGAGTATTTGGAGAATCCCAAAAAGGTGTGTTTGCCTGTCCAATGGCTTCTCCACATCTTGTGCGCGCTGCTCCTCTGCATCAAACATCATTGTCCCGCCTTATTTTCCCTGGACGTGGTTGCACTCCCGTTGTCCCCTAGTCCTCCCATATGTTGCTGACCCCAGCCTCCGCATAGTATATCCCTGGTACCAAGATGGCCTTTGCTGGCTTAAAGAAGGATAAGGACAGGAATGACCTTGTCACATATCTCAAGGATGCTGTGAGTCCTCTTCTTCCCGCACCTTCATTCATGACTTATGTGGAATCTCAGTGCAAGTAGATGTTTATACTCCTTTACTTTTAGACTAGACATATATACTACTTACTTGGGTTAATTCCAGCTACTTTGTCTTTGACTATCCTTACTCATCTCAATTCTATGACTTCTTGTATGAAGTTGCAGACTCTGTTATAAAATAAAGTTTAGAATATATATAGAAAGTTGGTTCATTTTATAATAACATCTATAGTATTTCAACAAGAGGTTTATGGCCTGTAATAAGTGACCTTATAAACATGTTGGGTGGCAATCATACACTACGGGGATTGCAACTCGTCTGACTGCCTGAAACAGATTGAAAACTTGGGCAAAAATCTAAGAATTAGTTAAGAGGAAATGGAGCAGAATAATGTAAGAAATATATTCTTTTTGCATTAATTTAGCATTGCCGCAGGCTTGTAGAAACATTAAAATTTCTCCCTATTTTTTAAGTGCAAATTTGGTTAGAAAATACCTTATTTGGCAGTGCATTCCGCATCAAGGAAACCACCTTAAAACAATAACTTTTTATGCAAATTTTACTGTAATTCACTTGACTCAAAAGTCAGTATTTTATGACTGTTTTGGTAAAGCCAAAAAATGCTAAAAATCTTGTGATTTCCACTGCTTTTTATCCACCAAATATGTGTTCAAAACATCATGTATTTATTGTATTTCTTTGTAACAGAAAGTAGTATAAAACCCCAAATGTGTTATGAATTGCCATATTTTCATATTTTCATATCTCATCATATCTTATCGGGGGCTTGTCTTATCAACCAACGAACTGTTTCATCATCTGTTTCGTCACTGATCATACTTCTTTTCATTACCAAAGCCGTACTCATGTTGGACACACGCCCAACACATAGATGACATCATACATGCCGATACCTCATAGACTTCCTATTGTATACACACCACCAACACTTGTAGCACACATGGTTGTTTCAGTATTATTACTTACATGCAGTTACTACTTGTATTTAATGGTTTCACGGACTAGTAGCATACAACACCGGGTTAAGGGCGTGGAGTTATCCCTAGCGGAAACACATATGGACAAGGAGTCCCAAACACAGACTTACTAGTATATAAGCAGTAGCGTAGCATCATTATACTTTAGTTCTGATCTCGTTTATACACCTGGCCTAGCTTAGTCTTACGAACGCAAACACTTTATCCTTTTCGTTCTTGCTGTGGTACCTGGTTTAGTCACGTGGCTATAGTCAGTTGCTAACAGAAGATCAGAACTACTTTCTACCACCTACCACACATCCCTAATTGTCGATCAGCACTTCGCTGTTTGATCATCACACATTCCCCCATCCCCTTTCCTGTTTACAGATTAACAGATTCCTAATCCCACCGCATGTCCGCATATGTGTGTATTAGTCCAGTAGCGCCGGCTAACAGTTAGAGATAACTGCCTTGGGTGCTGGAAGTAGCCGCTCTCACAAGAACGAACTTTTGGCTTGTGACATATTGGATTTGCTACTTACGAGGTAACACTCTTGTTACCTTCAACAGCAAGTTACTAACAGTTTCTGACAGAAGACAAGAAACCGGTTTATTTCAATATAAGGTAAGTATTTTGTACGGCGCAAGTGCTGGGCTTACATATCCAACAGAATATATCCTAAGCAACGCCGAATTCAAAGAAGAGAGAAATGTTACCAATGGCTTACTAGTTGTTGATCACTGCTGCTCCATGTAACTCTGATGAAGTCAATGTGTTACCCGCCCAAGGGACCTGTTCAGCTGCGAGCCATGACTTGACACAACTGCGGCGAGGCCAGGACAATGTCCACTCTGCCGTGCATGTCAGGACTTGCCCAACTGGCTGAACCGGTAACCAAGGGCAAAGCAAGACGTTCTGAAAGGATTATGAGAAATGGAGAGAACATGGGAAGAATCCGGATACTTATGCTTCATTTAAAGATGTAGATACTTCAGCATTGACTGCGCTCCTAGCGGAACACAGAGTGTAACTGCAACATCAGCACCAGACAGTTGTAAGGGAGGTACACCCTGTCAAATATTGGGCTTATTTTCTTCCTATGGGCGTTGTTGCTGTTTGTCCATGACGGTAAAAGACAAGTCCTTAAGGCTTATGTCAGTCCGGGCATAAGCCAATCTCTCCGATCTGTAGATGTACTTCTCACGCCGTGTGCGTGCTTCTTTGCTCTTCCTTTACTCTTCCACGGTGTGTTATTTCATTCTCCATGATTCTGCGTGGATGGTTAATTTTTGTAGCTATTTTCATATTGATGAAAGACATCCTAACTCCTATGTTCAAGCAGCTGCTTCAACCTCCCCTGCCTGATTTTTTCAACGGGCAACGCCAACGGGTATGCAAATATTCTCACCAGTTCTGTTTACCTGATTTCTCTAGGCCATTATAGAAACTTGTATGGGTGTTTTAGGCAAAGCACAAGGAAGGGAACATGCACAAGAACTATTCAAGACGTTTTGCAACAACCAAAAGGACCAGCCCGGCTGGGAGCTGAACACTACATATGCAGTAAGTATCACTTTCCCAACTCTTATTTGTCAACCAACTTTTTTGCCTTCTCACCATAGATCTGTTGTGATGACGATGTTAGGCCCAGTGTCGTTATCGCTTGCCCATGCAAGAAAAAGCTTTGGGGACAGGTGAGTCAAGCAATTCTTCTATGGTTGTGCTATTGTGACCGCCTCTTAGGGTTGCGTATTGAAAGCCTATCAACATAAAAAGGAGTGTATGTACCTTCCATCCTCTCCCAAGTTTCACGCTAACCTTTTTGTCAGGCCCAGTCTGCAGGACCGAGAACACCCTCTCAGTTCACCTTGAATGATTAAAGCCGACGTCTTTTGAGCATGAGGTTCAAAAAATCAAATCTGAATCAAAAGCTAAGAAGTGGAGGAGGGCCAGGCTGAAGGCGCGCAAGAGAGAAGCAGAGCTGACGGCAAAGGCAGCCAAAAAACTTGCCTCGCAAAGTTCTGACCCACGCCCCCCCCCACCCTTTGAAATACCTTGCCCTACTGCTTCTGCTCCTTTGGCGCATGTCACGACTCGCACTGCCGTCCAGCCGGCTAACAGCATGAGGCCATCTTCTTCTGGGCACAATACCATTGTTATCCTGCCCCGCCCACTTCTAAGCTCATCATCCCCTGCCCCTAGGGGTGTCCGACATCCAGTTGAAGATCAGCCTGTGTCAAGAAGAGTTAGGCCAAGGCTGGCTGAATCACCAACTGCATCTATATCAGCAGTGCATTTCTCATCCACTCACTCCCCATCCTCACGGCAACCTTGGTGGAGTAATGTTGATTACAATAAAATCTATGTCTCTAGTATCACCCTCCCCGCCTATTTATTGGATTAAACACTTACTCAGACTTCCAGTTTTTATAGCTTTTGGGTCCTTTTTTTGTATTTCTTGATCTATATCAGACTCAAATCTCTACCTCAATCAATGCAGAAATAACCATCAATCTTGCAGAATACAATACATTCCTCAAAGGAAAATAACGGTTTGAGAAGAGCTTTGTCGATGGGGGGAACCTAGTCACAACGAGAGAACACAATGAGATGGATGTGTTTATGGCTTCTTTGAGGCCTTCCGGGAACAAAGTACCAGCTTGGGCATTGCCGCTGGACACCGTAAGGCGCATCCTGGGCACAATGAATCCCCCTCGCCTCACAAAAGTCTTAGCACAGATAAAGGTTCACATCCAAATTCTATTGCCACAATTAGTCATACTGAGAACAAACCCAGACGTTCGTGATAACATACCCCAACCGTGCTCGGCAAGTGTTACAGACACTGCAATTGACATAGGCTCTTTTCAAGCTCCCATCTTGATGTGATGCTCATGATTCTCAACATTTCATGTCGCTCGCCTCCTTTGGGCGTTCAAGTACACAGGTAGGTTTATGTAAGAGGAAGGGGCTGGCGCTTCGCCTGTGGATTGGGAGGATTTTCAGGAGAGGCTTGATGACAACTCCAGTATCACAACTTTTCTAGCCAAATGTCTGTGCATCAACATCCAACGGTCTGGGTTTGCTGTAGATTTGGTGCGTGGGTTAGGCTTTCCTCTTCGAAGTGCAGTCATATTTATTGCCGGATAAACAACTATTGTACGCGCAGTTTGAATGAGTAGGACAAAAGAACATTACACGTGAGAGAAGAGGTTGGCGGACGGACCGCCTAGACCGTTCTTGCGGTATGTAGCATTGATGCTGATACCCTTTGATATCGCTGAAGTGTTAAAGGACCCAGGTGTACATCCCGGACTTGGACTTCTTCAACCAGCTCCAGGTTATTGCAAGGGCGCTAGCCATGGCTAGGGGTGTATATACTTGTCCTCTCAAACTAATGTTCTTTTCCTTCTTAACACGCGGTGTATGTTGGCACCATCTAGACTCGACAAGCATGGCGCGACAAAATATCTCCAAAAGCATGGTTGGACGCAAATAACGCTTGCCTGGACTTCAACGGGTGTGTACATGCGCGAACAGGCGTCGTCTCGTCTGCATGTGGACTTATTGCGGATCAACGTTTTTGCTTACTGACTGGTCTGATCTTCCGGCTTTCATAATAAACTGCCTTTTCACTGTCATGAGTAGCCAAGACTCTGACACATCTGCCCGGACTACTTGATGCAACCATTACAGTAATAATCATCTGGAATGGCTAGAGGACCAAATTGTATTGCTTGTTGGCCAAGTTGACACGTTCCAAAGTAAAAAGGAACACCGACGCAGTTTGGAAGACAAGAATATGAAGTTGTCCAGCAAGATCTCAAGTCTGGAAAAGCGGCTGGAGATAGAACAGACAAAGAGGCAAGCCGTAGAGGCTGAGTTGGCTTCTCTGCACGGCGCGGTGGACGAGTTACAAACAGCGCCTAGCAGAATCAAAATGGAGCCAAAACCTGAGCCAGGCTTGCTGGTGCGCGCTTTCTGACTGTGTTCACTGTCTGGTGTGATTATCCTTTAGGACCATCTTCTCCTGTATCCCAAGCACAAAGAGTTTGAGAACGCACTGGAAGCTGAGAAGTCTGAACATATAGAAGGTGTCAACGCATTGCAACAACAACTGGATCAGGAGCAAGTCAAACTCCGGCGCTTGGAGCAGAAGGTTTACAAGGCGAAGGAACTCCGTGACATTGCCATACAAGTTGACGCTCACGTTTTCCCTGCCTGCTTGGTAACAAAGCACAATAAATCTATCAATGTTCTGCCTTCCCTGCAAGCACAACCAGTACCTGCAAGGATCTCCTTTACAACGGCGCGCACAAGCTTCAAGAAGATAGTGTGTGTTGAAATCCCCATATATGTAAGACTTTCAGAGAAACCGGTGTTTGCTTACCAGATTGTTGCATTAGCGTGTCCCAAAGGCCTCCCTTGCAAAAAAGTTAACCAAATCAGAGGTTTGCAGCTTTGACTATGATCATTAATTCATCTGATGAATTCAATAGGATGAGTTCGTCCAGCACACTAAATGAAAACTGGTGTCGGAGTCGCAGCAACTTGGCTCAGAGCCTCAGAATGTGCGTGTATGCTTCTTGATTGACTTTCAAGAATGACCGCTCATAGTATCATAACAGAAACGTCTTTGAATTGATGGTCCATTGGTACAGGCCATGTTGGATGGACCGCCGTAGACCGTCCTTACTCTAAAAGAGTAAATCCCTACATGAATCAAGAGGTATAGCCAATAAACATAGGAAGTATAGGAGATTTAGTTGGGGAGCCTACAGCATGTCACTTTTTCTATGCCCGCAGTTTTTGCTATAATTTCAGATGTTGCCAATTCTTTACTTACTTGGATCGCGGTAAGGATGGGCTACTTTTGATCATGTGTAGTAGTAGTAGTATTAAGCCCCTGGGCACATGAGGAGCTGGGCCAGCCAAGCTGTAGTACAAGGGAATAGTAAAGAAGTCAGTGCTTTTTCCGTCGGTAGAGAAGTCCCTCAACGTTGTTGTTGTGGTCCCGTTGCCGCACGATCTCGGTAAGCACCTCACAAGGTAATAATAATAGCGCCTTTCATGCACGTGTAATAGATCCAACGCGCCACGGCCGGGGCCGGAGTCTACAGAAACAAAATCAATCTCAAGCAAAACAACGCAGCCCTATGAGTAAAAGGTAGTAGCCGTGTTGCATCCCTCAGGGTACATCAACTTGGCTCAGTGTCCCTCCTTGTCCTGCTAGTCATGACCTGTACCGTACCCATAACTGTAAAATGCACGTTAAGGCGCCGGTACGGGTGTACCGTATGAACCGTGCCGTAAACCATATTGTACGGTTGATGCGGAGACCTCTAAGCGCAATGAGGACCTAGCCCAGTAGCAATACAACTAGCTAGATGACCTCTGATCATGAGCTAGCGTGAAATTGATTGTGCGAGAGCTGACGGGCCTGAACGTTCTGCTTTTACCTTCAGGTTCCTGGATGCCAAAGGGTGGCAGAAGAAAAAGTTATATGCAAAGCTGTACCTAAGATCTACAAGCAGCCTTAAAAAAAAGTGGCTTGTCTTCGTATGGAAGCAAGATAGCAGCAAAGTTTGTCTCATTCAAAAATTTAATCCATGCCCATAAGTGATTTGCTGTACAATTTCCAGAGAGGCAAATTGCTTGGGAAGATGAGACATGAGAACATATATTGCTCGTACAGTGGCATGATACCGCACCTGGACTATAGGGACAGTCTATGTATTGTTTTTCCGAGCTCATTGAGGCATGGACAGAAGCTTCTGAAGAGAATGAGCATGGTGAAAGAGTTGTCAGACTTATTCTGATCAAGTTAGATAAGGCCCTACCTGCAACGTCTCCTTGAGAACTGAGAAATGCTAGAGACATTGAGATCTCTTTCTGGAGGCTGCCTTTGTGATCGTTGTGGCCTGCAACTCCTATTGACGTCAGAGTAAACTCCTCTTGCAAACAGTGTTCTACCTGGTTGAGCACCACCTTCTGGTCCCTCAAGGCGTTGGCTTGTAGCACTTCCACGGCAGAGGAAGCCTCTGCTAGTTCCCGGCGGATTTCTTCAATCTTTTGTTCCTTTCCCGCCAATATGCTCTCAAGCTCCGGAATCATCTTGTTTTCGGCATTTACCTAAGTCAACAGGACACTCATTGTGTCTATATCCTTTGTCAATTTTAGATTGTGCTTCTTCAAAAGTTTGTTCTCCAATTCTAATGCCTAGAGACCAAATAAATGTCATGTTCAGAACTTCCACATATGGAACAGACCTGGATTTCAGTAGCATGATCTCCTTGTGAGTCCTTGATCAACCTCAACAGTTGAGTCTCGGAACTGTGGTGTCTGCAGGTCAAAGGTGGTGAGCTTACAATGATAGAATAATAGCGCACTTGTTCAACCAAGTTTCCATTTGGCATACTTCCAGGGCTTTCCCATCGAGTTGTTCTTGCAGTTGCACCAGTCTGGTGTTCAATGACCTTTTTTCCCTAGCGTATTTGAACGATTCATCTTGGGCAGCCTGGAGGCGGTTCTTTATATTAAGACTGAAACACGTTATTCCTTGCCTTTGTCCAGTGAGGAAGCAAAAATGTACAGGTCATTGTTCAGCTGTTCAGCGAGTGCCCATTTGTAATGATGGTTAGCCTGTTGGTGTATAATACTTTGTCCGCTTGTTTCTAGATCCTCGCCAGCCATGCTATTTTCCCCAATCACGAGTTCAGAGGCAACAGGACGATGTATGTTCTTGTGAAGAAAATACACATAGTCTTGCCTGTTTCAGATACTTTTCAGCAGCGTAAAGAAAGACTGAATGCAACTTACTGTGTCAGTTCAGAGGTTGACTCCGTCTGTATATCTCCCAAACATGAATCAACCTGAAGCTGGATTAAGTGGTGTCTTTTAATGAAGGGAACATTATGTTTACCGTGCAAATGGCAGCGGCAATGGCCAGTTAGTGATTGTGGGACATCAACACAATGTGTTCTACAAAGGCCGCCCGTTGTTGACTTTTCACGCCGGCATATAGTGCAAGGCAACACATAATAAGGACCACAGATGTGTCATGACCTTTAGCCATGGCAAGGAGGTCGGGCACCTTAAGGCCAATTGTTCAATGCAGAAGCCTAGTGTAGATATACAGAGTCATAAGGCCATGAATCGCTTTGAGGCCATCATAGATGGCTGCACTCGAAGGATTCCTTTCAGCAAACGTTGCAAGAACGTCTTTGAAGTATTCAGGATCACTGAAGTATGGCATTAACATGCTATGTATAAGACCTGATGGGAAGACACGTACATGATACCTAAGATGTTGCATAGGACATCACCATTTGTAAGGTCCGTACATTGAGTTTCAGGGTCTGTACGTGGTTTTGTTACATCCTTAGAAACGGTGTTTGAGAAACAAACACAAGCAGCGAGTAGTAGATCATCTGGAACCGTGTTGAGTTTATCCATTTATTGCGTGAAGGAGAGTTAGATCTAAATATATCTATATGTGCGGATCCGGATCATTTTGATTCAGTTGCTAAATGGTAGTAAATATTCCTCTTCTGCTCATGATCAGGTATTCAAGTCATTGTGCAACGCGCGGAAGTCATCAGCCTGCATTGCCTCTTATCACAGAACCAAGCGGGTGCATCTCGCAGTGGACACATATAACACTGATCGTGTGTGTCCCTTTATTATGGGTCCTGTGTTGATGGCCTTGCCAGAGCGACTTGTCTTGTTTGCCATATGGAATTCCCAAGTAATGGTCGACCACTACAATCTGTGGACTGGAGTGGAAGTGCTGGCTCTGCATCGGTGTTTTCTACTATAAATTGTTATGGGCCGGGAATTCTGAAGTTGTTTCTAACTAAGATGGATTTTAACTGTATGTAGGTTCTTCGTCTGATCTGTTGTTGTCATTAACCCTTCTGATAATATAGAAAAAGGTCTTAACATGCTTCGGTAGGTCTATCCAGCTGTTTAAATGTATGCTCGAAGTCAAAGAGGTTCCAGGAGGTTCCTCACAGATCAATTCTTGGCGTAATAACTTGGTTGGGCTCACGGACGTGCTGTATGTTGACTTTGGTCACATTCACCTCTACATTCTGCTGTCTTCCCTTCCCTTCCTCCAATTTTTTGGATTGCCTAGCTTGCTTGACAATTGGCAACTACTAGGTCATCCCTGCACCCCCATTGCTCTATGGTCTTTTAATGTAGTGCTGATGTGTAAATACGCTGGTTGTTCTCCTGGTGCTTGATTTTGAAGAAAGTCAGGGTAAGCACGATTTGTCCTCATTTAAGGAAATCAGCATCAAAGTGTCATTGCAGCACTGAGCTTGCCTGTCCATCCCGCACGAGCTAGAGATCCTGCTGCAACAGCGGTAGCCTCCTTAACAATTACCCTAGCTACCCCTACTGCCCTCAACCCATACTCCAACGCAATGCCACAACAATGTCTTCCCTCTTATTCTATGTGTATTGACTATGGCTTTTAATCACACGTTAGACCTAATGACCTACGTCTACATCCCATCGTCTGTGTTATGCATTATATAACCAATGATGTTGCCATTCTACGGGAATCAAGTGTGAAGCCTCTGGCTCTTTTCTCAAACTGTTACCGCTTATCTATGGACTTAGGCTTCTTGGGAGTTTGCATATGCGGGGCCTGCACATGTACATGTACAGGTGGTGCAATTTGTCTGCCTCACGTGACAAAGTAGGCTTACTTGACAATTTGTGTGTACCATTCTTACCTTTTTATCAGAAGTGCACATGGGTCAACCAACAAGTAACCGCCGTCGGCTCGTCAAGGTTTGCTTTGTAACTATATTCATTGAACATTGTTTGATGCGTTGCTTATCATTTTGTAGAGGAAACAAGCACTAGGTATACCTAGGCCTTGTAAGTCTGAAGTGATATTCACCTCCGCCAGTGATATTGTGGATAACAGGATGTGCACGGTCAAGGACAGGTTGAACAAGGTTTGAAACACAACAGTGGCATGTCATAAATGGCTGCCCCGCTGGTTTGGAATTGCGCGGCTCACCGTACGCACCTCTGTTTGATCATGCCCTTGGGGAACTGTACTTAGTAAGTGCAATGTGTGTCAATCTCTTTCAATTGCGTGTTTTGTTCAAGTAATGTTTGGTGGCTACGTCGGCAAGGCAGACACATGCAGCAGTCACCTATTGGCAGGCTAGAGCGGCGGTCTTAGGATCTGTCAGAGATGCACCCAAAGATCTGTTAGCCTCACCTCGATGCTCGCATTGGTACCTTAGACGTATCAACTCCAAGAACGTAGCATGAGGTCCATTCGGAATCATCCAAGAAGTTATTTCCGGCTTGCCTTGGCATCATTCACATATGGACGAACTGATTAGGCTTTTGAGAACTTGATTCGTATCGTTGTGAAGAAATGGTAGATCCTAAAGGCAAACAACATGTTCAGCGCAAACTCTACTGCCGGTGCAACATCTGCGAAGTACTCACCTTTATAGATGAAGAAACGGGGCAGACAAAAACTGGGTGCCTCCTGTCCCGTTCCATGTATTAAAAACACCAATCAGCTGCAAATTATGCAAGTGTACTCTGCAACCCTCCTGTCATCTCGACATCAACTCCCTCTGCTCAGACTTCCGTTGATCCCTGGGTTGCACAAGTTTCGAAGATCCAGGCTGACTTGGACCAAATTGGCGAGTGTAGCCTGAAATTTACGAGGGCTGAAGACACCAATGCACCCGTCTTTACATATTGCTTCCCTGGGCGTTTCACCAATGAATATGGCGACTTCTTCTCTCTTTTACCCAAGGATCCTTGCAATGCGCAGTTTCTCCTGATTGAGAGTTGTCTACAGGAAGTCTGGCAAGCTCAGAAAACCTCAACGTCAGTGGTGGCTGCAACCCCACTTTTGGAGGCCTGCATCATGGTTGAGCAGCTCTCTAGAGAATTGGGCAGAATAAAGGGTGTGGAGTGGTCAAGAAAACACAAACCGTTCCAAGCAGTATACAATACGGGTGAGTCGTCTAACTTCTCATTCGAACAATTGTTTATGCATTTCTCACTAGATGACTACTTCCTCCCGTATCGCAAGAGAGAGTCTTCCCTTCGCGTGTTCTCTCTTGCATTGCTCATTGTCTACTACTTTTTCAATGTCGCGAGACGAGCAATGGCATTTCTAACACTCGGCTATCAAGCTTCCCTGCGTGTGAAGAGCCCATCCGCCTCTGTTCCAATCAATGTCTCAACATATGCAAAGGACTACAGATTGTCTCCCATTACGACCACATTCATCTGTTGCCCACAGTGCAGTTCTTATATCCTTTGCATTTGGAAGCTTCCCAAAATCCCACTACCTGTATGAATCAAGAGACAACAACTTTGGCTCCCTGTGGAACACCGTTATGGGTTCGGCGCCACATCTTAAATCAGTTTTCCTCCCGGCCAGTATTGAAGTACAAACATTGATTGTTTTTTTTCAAGGATTGGTTGGCGAGGATGTTAGCCCGACCCGACATGGAGGAGCTGTTGGAGAAATATAAGGACTACAAGGTGAAGGAAGTTATGGAGGATATTTGGCAATCTTCCTTTTGGTGGAACTTCAAGGATGCTGAGGGCAAACCATACTTTGCCTCTGCACCGGACGAGGAACTCAGATTACTTTTTGGTCTTGGAATGGACGGCTTCAATCCCTTTCAGTCTAAGGAATCTTAGGCGTCTTATCCTCAGCATGCTTCTATTGACAGGTTTGATCATCAACAGCCATCTACCTCGTTCTTTTGAATCTTTCCCCTCATTTACGATACTTACCAGAAAACATCTACCTTGTTAGCGTCATTCCTGGCCATCCATCCACCCATTGAATCAACAGCTTTGTTGCACCACTAGCTGTAGGTTACCAGCATTGTAGCTAGCTCCAGCTAAGCACACGGAGTTGCTCATATCATAGAGGTAGCTAAGCCATAGCTAGAGCTAGCAATACGGCTCGCTCTACACTGTATGTATAAGGAGGACTCCTTCCATATCGAGGGTAGAGGTCCTGGTACCGGCCGTGCCCCACGGACGTGTGCCGCTACATACCAAAAGCGGGCCCGGATCCTTACCCGGTGTGCGCGGCAAGCACCCACCACCAGACATGTTTCCTTTTGCGGACAGGACAGGGAATGCAAATAATTATGAGTACATTTGTCGTGAAAAATAAAAATACATGGATAAACTACGCAAATGTCTGCATAAACTACGCAAGTGTCCATCCGCTTACACACCTTTGGGCTCTTTGTCCTCATCATTGTCGCGTCCTCGCTTCCGTTTACAGACACTGGTGGGCTTCCAACAACGTACGAAAGAGGCATGAAGTCCGTTGTTCACGGCGGCTTGACGGAGAGCGTACGCGCGCCTGCCATTTCTCTTGCGTAAGCATCTGAAGTCAACTGTTGCGCGTTCCCGCCACTGCCCCGCCTCATACTTCAAGGATTGCAACGTTTGTGGCATCTCCTCTTCACCGAGCATCACCTCCTCTCGCCAGCGCTCCTTCCTTGCATATGACTTACACCATTCCACGCAAACAGCTGTGTCTGTAGTTAGTTTCTGCGATATCAAGAGGTTAACACTTACAATCATGTAAGTACTCATCATAGTCATCGGGGGCACCCTGTGCTGTCCAGATCCATGACAGAGTCTGCCTGCTAGAGCCGCGCTCTTCTGCACCCTCAACATGACGCGTGTCATCTTCGCTGTCGCTGTCATCCTCGCTGCCGATGTTAGCCTCCATCAACATGCCCGCCGTCTGACGACCCGCGAGCTTTGCCAAACGCCGTGCAGCCTTTGCATCATGATCTTGGACATATCGAAGCCTCACATCCTCCTTCTCCAATGCCCTAAACTCCCCGCATCCTTCCTCTCCGACCAAATGTAGCAGCGCCTGTCGCGCCTGGCAATACTTACGGGCCTGAACGTCCACTAAATCGCTCACCAAGTCAATCAAAGTACGCCCGCAACTGGTCTTCCGTTGGCCTCGTAGGTATACCTTCTGAAACATGATGAAGTGGCACTTTGTGTGGAGGCGCAGTCGAAGCATGTCCAAGGCTTGAGAACAATGGCAACATCGCAAGGTCTCCTCGATTGTGTATAGCTGCGGAGTGCCGATTGACGCTCGCGCAGATGCCGGGATTTCTGATGGCATTCATAGACGAACAGCCTCTGCTAGCGTTGGTGTATCTCTACCAGCGGCTACCTCCTCATTGGTGTCGATAAGAGCGCATACGCCTGGCATGTACCTCTCCTGCATGGCACGGAATCGGAGCAGCTCCTTTCAAAAGGTTTTCCGCCAGCCGTCCAAAATCCGCACCCTATCCTCTTCCAGCCGTACTCTGCCTTGGCTAAATTTATGATACGGTTTCTAATCATTTCATTAGCCGTGCATACATCGCAAATAAAACATATGTACCCACTGTATACCAATAAGACGAAGACCAAGAGTCACAAAGACGGTCTGACTCAATTTCCGGCCCTTTGGAACGACACCGCCGTTCAAACGCTTCAGCTCTTCAGCCTCTGCCTCCTGCAGCTGCGCCCAAGCCTGTTTCTCCGTCAAAGCCTCTGTAATCGGTGTTAGTGGAGAGTAGGAGGCGCCAACTATCACTTACCATTCTTGAACTTACAAACATACGGATTACTCACCGTCTTCTAAGCCTGTGGTAGGCTCTCTTGCGAATGCCATGCCACGATGTCTGCCTGCCACTGCGCGCGAACCTCGGGGCCCAATGCCATAGAACTCTGGGCAAAGTTGGACTTTTGTTTGGCACGCTCCTCCTTTGCCACTTCTAGACGCTTGGGGAGTAATGTTACTACCAAGAACGCATTAGATAGACATAATAAAATAGTTAGGTACTCACCGAGTTATGGTTGTTAATCACATCTTCGAGGTTCTCATGACGCGCGTCAGCGTGCATCTCCCTAGTTGCTGTGGCAAAAGGGTTGAGAAGGGACCACATGCGCTCGACACCCTCGCCATCAGTCATACCCGCGCCCGTCCTATATCGCATAGAGTTTGCGTACGTGCAATCTTCCTCGTGAACTGCTCCGTGCCACACTGGCAGAGCGACCATGATAGAAGGACAGTTGACACCCGCGGGTGGGTCGGCTCGCAGTAAAGCCGGCATTCCTTTATGTCGCTCGGCCAGATGCACCTGCCACTGACAGCCGATGTCGTAAGATACCAAAATATCCGCAACCTCCTCCCCCAAAAGCGAAGCCCAGAATATATAATCCATATTTGCATACCTGGCAATGAATTAATATTCGGCGACGCAACTCTCAAAGGTGATACATACCGTTCACCTTTTAGTAGATCACCTAATCCGAGAGGGCGAATGATCTCGTGGCGCGTGCAGATACACCCTCCTACACCAGTCGTGCGTAATCCTGCCGACTGACGGGTTTCCTTCTGCATCAGGGCGGCGAAGGCAATACACATTGTCACCTAGAGTGAATTCATTACAATCAATAATTATAAAACTTATAAGAAACTTATGTCCTCCTCGGTCACGTAGTGCTTAAGATGCTCGGTGTAGTTTTTGCTCGGAACTATGCATCCGAGCCCATCCGCCAAGATAGGATATGCCTTATACTTGCTGAGGCGGCGCAGCTTGCTGTCCATACAAAAATTGGAGTCGAAACCAAGATACAGACAATGCTTAAATCTGTTAAATGACAATTGTTAGGTGGTTATAATCAAACATAATGATGGACATACTTTAAGTTCTCGGCGACATTACACCAACCCTCAGGCAAGTTCACCTTGGGGCGTGGACATGCCCAGCAACGGACTGTGGCTAAGCCCAGTGTTGCAGACTTGATTCCTCCTGGCAGATGAGCAATACCCCTTCGCCGCATCCGCTTTAAAAAGGACCATTGTCGCGTCATGATCGCGAACAACTTGTAGCGCTCAGGTACCCACTCAAGTCCTAACGGATTTGTTAGACGTTCCAGACATGTCACGAAGTCGCAAACGTTGACGGTAGCGCTGACGTTGAGTTGCCGATAGTAGTTAAGCACCTCGAATGTTGCGAAAGTCTGGGGGTTAACAGTTGTCGCGGGATACCAGCCAGATTCCATTGGCTCTTGCCAGGTATTAGCGTTGTCGGCGTGACGGTTGCAACCACAATGCTGGATGCACGGCTGGTGGACACCATTCACATGCATCACGGTCACCACCTTCGCTTTCTTTGGCACGGCGCATGAACCCCCTTGATGGCCAAGCTGGTAGACCAGACCCAACTCTCGGAGAGTCACTTTCTCAAAGAAACCCTTGCCCTGCCAAACCTTAATAGATGTCAGCGCATTATCACAATTTTAGCAAGAACAACGCACCCTCAAAGAATGTAATGGGGTACATCGATGACGGTCTACGCAGCACGTCTTGCACCAAAGAGAATTACCGCATGTCACGCATCGGTATAACTCATTGGTGAGCGTAGCCCAGTCTTCCTCCGTCCAAGTGTCTCTCCTATCCGCAGTCCAGCGCCGTCCACAAGAATCACACCCGTCGCCATACTTGAGATGTTTGTTGACCATTGTTTCGGCAAGAAAATTGTCCTCGTACATCCTCCATACTGACATGGGATCATCCTACCACATAAGTCAGTTAATTCACTTACAATATAAGAAAATGCAACATACCAAGCTTTGGTATCATTTGCTCTTCGTCTTAGACGATTGCATTGAGGACGATGTTGCATTTGAGGAAGTTGACGATGTTGCATTTGAGGCAGTTGTCTGCGTATCTGCGGGGCCATCCTCGGTCTCCGAGTCTATGTCTTCGCCGCCCGTGTTGAGAGTGTTGCGGGGCAACCCTTGCCTTCAAGATGGGGGTGCATCTGTCTCCGCCTCCTCATCATCCTCCCAAGACCCTGGCGCAGAGTCATCCCCTACGTCGTTGACTGCGGTCCAAGGCAACCAGCCCTGTTGACCTCTCTTGTCGGAGCAGATCCAGACGCGTCTTCATTGTGCGCCTTCTTCCTTTTTGGCCGAGGCGCACCCTGCTCGCCGTAGACTCGAGCGCCATCGCAAGAAAAGGTGTAAGTGCGGTCGCGCTGAAGGAGGGAGCCTTGGGATTGTTGCTGTTATCGTAATGGACCAGAAGCATCTATCATGTCTGAGACCCTGCTCCGCCGACCGACAGCTGGCGCTCCCGCAGTCAAGCCATTGACGCGAAGCACGTTTTGATGAAATATGGCATGCTGTTGGCGCTCATAGGGCGTCAGTCGTTGATTGCGCAATGTTTCGACCATGCTGGTGGAGGTACAGCCGCGTTCCAGGGCGGGAGGAGTGTCGCCATGTTGGCCTAAATGATCTCTGGCTGTACGTGTTTACGTGATGATGTATCACACCTTGTTTACTCATTGCAATCATGTCTTGCCCTGCAACAACTACAAGCAGAAACATGGCTACCCGCCAGACTTTTTTGGTCAGGTTCTGATTTGCTCTATCTCGGCGCGCAAGTCATCGGGCCGCGTGAAATTCAAATTTCTTGGTCTTTTCCTCGTTTCCTTCTGGTATCTTTTTGCGCTAAAACTATCACCATGTCCGACTGCAAGCTGTTTTGGTTGGGTCCAAAACCAACGGACATGCTCAAGCCCTTAAATAGTACGGTTCCAGCGTCGCAGGAGGCCCAGCAGTTCACATCTCGATTATCTTTCTTCCATTGTTGTTGAACCATTAATGCAGACTCATTCGCGAGAATCTCGAATCCGTACTAGGTGCTATCTCGAAAGAAGAGACGTTTGAGACCACGTTTTTTGCGCAACTGAACCTTCAGGATGGTGTTTATCTGATTCCGGAGCTCACTGAGATGGGCATCTTCACCCCCGTCGCACTGTGCCATGTCGCCTATGCCAGTTTTCACCGGATATATGTGTCACTACTCCGTACTGCCCTTGGTATGGACGAATACAATGAAAACTGCTACGTGTTCCAGTGTCTGATGAATTATTTCGGCGGCGTCAACAACATTTATTTCGACACAGGCAGTAGGTACTTCCCGTTTTATTACCTCAATAGATGCTAACATATTCTCTCAGGCTACGAGACATGTCAACACGCTAAGATTCAGGGCGTGGCTGGGGCAGCACGGTGGCTCGCTACTATTGACCTCTCCGAAATTACTCTCAACTACCATACAAATCATGCGCTTCACGTGGTATGTTTATCCCTAAACTCCATTTAGTCAAGTCCGCCTCATTCTCGCGCTAGCGTAACAGAGATCAGGAAGATGATGATGAGGTCTTGATGGGGTTATCATTGGCCAATGCCTCTGTATCATAGTCCTTCAAATTCAATGTCTTATGCCCCCGCATCCCTGAGTGTTAGCTTGCATCTTTCGCAACCATGACCCGCTTCTCAAGCCCACTCAATTTACATGAGTGCGACGCCGATGCCCAGCTGTACGTGTTCTTTGCCTTTGTTAATCGTACTTCATGTGTTTCTAGGCTTCTGGAAAGCCAACTGCCCGCACAACGGCCTATAACAGTCCTTCGAAGACGCAATCCTTATACCCAAACAACGGTCTATGGTAAGCATTCAGTCTGTGCATTGTACAAATGATATTAAGTGCATCTTCAGAGGCGGCACCACCTCAAGATTGCGGTTTGGAGCGCGCTGTCGGAGATATTCCACTCCCCTACCGCTTGGCCAACAGCATGCGCTCAGTCTTGTTCAGAGCAAACACGTCTGGGCTCATTCCCGCGTTTGAGGAGTGCGGTATCCTTGACGCAGCTGACTTCATTCAACTGCAAGCATTACTGGATGCCGGAGAGCTCTGGCAACACATTTTGTTGCGCGCTGTTGGTCTGGACCGTGAGGATGTCAACTGTTACCGGCTCCTTCATTTAATCGGATGGCCAAAAGACGACACGAATGGGCCGAGTTTGGACGACAGTCAAAGTAAGTTACTCTTCTCGCCCGATGGAAAAGACATTGATCCTTTACAGACATATGGTCAGAGACCGAGGATCCGGTTCAACTGGTTCCAAACACCCTCGATTCACGCGGGACGTCACCAGGACCCCGTAACGACAAAACAGCTCTGGTGGGTCACTGTCACATATTCTGGTCAACACCAAGACACAAAATCCTCACAGTGAACAGTGAGGCTTGCAAGTACTGCCGAAATCTGCGGGACTCGCTGGGACTGTGGCGGACTGGATGATATGAAATCTGTAAACTTTTAAATCAAATTCTGTTATCACCTCCTTTTGGTCCTGAGCTCTTCTTCCTTGTGCCTATGGCCTATTCCGTGCTGGTTTGATCTGGTTTCTCTCCTACTTAATCACAGATCACATTCGGCGTGGTGGTTGGTGATGCCTACTCCTCTCTCCTTGAACAACTCGGTGATCTGGCTAATCGAGTCGGACTTGGACGAGTCCAACTCACAATACGACACTGCACCCGAAACTTTTGTTGAGGAGGATCTCACCAATAAGTACCCCGACCCAGAAGTCAAGGGCCTCATTTGCGCGTTTTGCAATTCAGATATGTTCAAGCACCCCCCTGGTGAGTGCCGCCAACCATATTTGTTTTTTCTAATCTGAAATTGTTGCAGTTCAATCAGTGCAGGCTCAGGGCACGTCTAGCGTCGGCGGCGGTACTCTCTATGCTGTATCGCGATCAGATGGGACTCAATACTCTACGACAGACTGGTTCGTCTCCATGACCTTGATATCACTGCTCTAATCCGTCTTTCAGGTCTCAGGCATCAACGAGTGTTTTGAACAAGGGTGCCATCGCAAAAGCCATCCGCAAGCACTACAAGCGGCCCCGTACGTCCGGAGTTTCGGCGGATAAACCTCTTGTTGTCTTTGCAGGCAAGGTACCCGGGATCTATACGACCTGGCGCGCAGCCAGGCCTAATCCACGAGGTGGAAGGAGCAATCTTC